>RQTK01000053.1:691001-716968 GCA_003991915.1 Elysia chlorotica | reverse complement strand
CTACTACTACTACTACTACTACTACTACTACTACTACTACTACTACTACTACTACTACTACTACTACTACTACTACTACTACTACTACTACTACTACTACTACTACTACTACTACTACTACTACTACTACTACTACTTCTACTACCCCCACCCCCCACTTCCAAGGGAAACAAACGGTTTTAAATAGTTACAAGGCAAGATTAATCCCTTTGGTCTTTTGTAGAACGGTAGTTTATTCTTTTGAAGAAGATACACCTATTCTGATTCATATCCTGTGTTCTTAGATAACGTGCTTTAGACATTTTGACAAAATGATTATAGACCTTTTCGAAAAATCCTTCAGCCTTACTGGTAAAAAATATCTGTATCATAGGCAGACTTGACGAACCAACACTGATACCTGATAGCTGACAAAAACTCGGTTTTGTTGACCCCCCTCCCCCACATCCTTCTAAACCAAAAGAAACAAAAAAAAAAAACAAAAAAAAAACAAAAACAAGAAAAATAACACCAAAATTGGGGTGAAGCTGCTGTATGATGGTTGTACATCTTTCTGCCCATGCATATGTCCGTTCCTTTAACTTTAATGCCAACTGGATGCCCCGCCACTGACGTAGATGACATTGACATATTATATATAACGTTAAAGATTTCATCATCACCTTCGTTAGAGCCAAGCCAAACTTGGCACTGCCCTTATGGAGAGCAACCGGTTTGGCAAATTACTCAAATTAGGCGTGCGGAGTTGGTTTAACCGAGCGCAGCTATCGGTTGTGGCGTTGGCTCCGGCCTACTCAGGCAGACACACGGTGAGTAGAGAGAGAGAGGGTGAGAGAGAAGGTAAACTGAAAAGAGAGTAGGGAAAAAGTAGCAGGAGAGATAGAGAGAGAGATAGAGAGAGAAAGTAGGAAGAGAGTAGGGAGAAAGACAAAAAGGAGAGAGAGAGGGGGGGAGGAGAAAGAGATAGAAAGTAGGAACAGAGAGTAGGCCTGGAGAAAGAGAGAGAGAGACTAAGCGATTGATAGAGAGACAGACACATAGAAAGATAGAGAGACATACAGGTAGACAGAGACTAGCTTATACAGAATAAACAGGTACAGACGCACTTAAAAAGGGATAGAGAGTTGGGATATATAAAAGGGTGAGAGACTAGTGAGGGAGAGGGAGATAAAAAGAGACACAGAGACAGACATACCTAAGGCCATAGACAGAAACGAGGTTATAGAAACAGGAAAACACGTGGTACGAACAAGCAGATTTTTAAAAAAAGGAGAGAAAGAAAAAAAGAGATAGACAGACAAGTGAACAAATTTCAATGGCTTGGGCTTAAATTGACAAAGAGAGAACAAGTATCGACGCAGTTAAAAGGGGATAGAGAGTAGGGGTATAGAAAAGGATGAGAGACTAGGGAGGAAGAGGGAGATAAAAAGAGACACAGAGACAGACAACCGATAAAAAAAATAGAAGTAGATATGGTGAGAGTAGATAACAAAATATTTTCAGAGAGAGAGAGAGAGAGAGAGAGAGAGAGAGAGAGAGAGAGAGAGAGAGAGAGAGAGAGAGAGAGAGAGAGAGAGAGAGAGAGAGAGAGCACAAAATAGTAAATAAAAAAATGAAATGAAAGTAAAGTGAGATAGTTGAGTTGAGCTGTTGCTTTAACGCCCAACGTCAGCATTATATGGGCTATACAATTATTGTGAAAGGTGCTGTCACACACGAGACAGGGCGGGATGACCTGAGCTCCTGTCTTGGTTGGTCACATTCAGAGAGAAAGAGAGAAAGAGAGAGAGAGAGAGAGAGAGAGAGAGAGAGACAGAGAGAGAGAGAGAGAGAGAGAGAGACAAAGAGAGTGCGAGAGGCAGACAGAGGGACAAGAATAGAAGGCCTCGTACGACAAGTCACATCGATTTATAAGACAGAAAGCTACACATAAAGAGGTGTAAGGATGAAAACGATTAGACTTAGAGAGAACCGTTTTATGACGTGGGATAAAACATATCTGTTGTCATTTGAAATCGTGACGTGCATAGATCTAGTATAAACAATAGAAAACAAAATCGCCGTATAGTATCCCCCAGGGAAACCTAGGAGACGTTAAACCCGGAGAGAGGGAGAGAATTCCTCTCCCTTCCTCTATAGAGAACAATAGAAAACAAAAGTAATCCTCCTTTGTACTGCTTAAAAGGTAGCGTTATTTTCAAATTTTCTCTATTTTTCTTTTCGTGTGTTTTACACGCCTCCCTATCAAATTGCCCCACACCTTTGTATTTGAAACTCCACGTCACGTCAGCTCAATGCAAAATTCTCACACAACCGTTAAGTTTCAGTTTACTGGGTGCGTCATCAAGCTAACTACATTACATAGCCAGTATTGGGATCAAATTTCCCAGGCTGTCTGGCGAAAGCTGGGTCTGGCCAGGTGTAATGAATGAGGTCTATATCTACTTTGTCTGCCCATCCCAAGTGTTTTCACAGAGTACATGTTGAGGGGTCGCTAAGGACAGTCTGGATCTTATCTTTGGTTTGAGGAAACCCATTGACCTAAAAATAGAATATCACTGAGAAAACCCCGTTAAGAAGTAGTTGTAGCTGTACTTAATGTTGCGTTGATTTAACGTCAAACATTATCACTATATAGCCTATATTGTGGACGGGCTCCAGGACTGACGTCTGACAATTTTATGTGCTGCCGCTCCAAAGACAGGGTGTGGATACCATGACTCCTGTGTCAGCCAGTCACATTAAACTGACACTGACCCAACCAGCAGGGAGTGAGATCGCCAGGGCTTACACCACGGACTTTTTGCGTCGGAAGCCTATGTTCTATCCCAGCCCCCTCCCCCAACGTTAATGAGTATCTCTATGGAGAAAACAAAACTGTTTTCCTGTTGTTTAACATGTTTAACATTTCTTATATTCTCAAAGACCATCCTATATCGTGAGGAGACCCCAAAGCGGGATTCCCAGGATACCAGGACTTGGCCTGTTACATTATAGTCAGTGATTATAAGCCTAACAACGTACCAAGTGCAAGGGTAAAAAGGGCTTTTTCGGGGAATCAAACCTCGACCTCTGGAAAGAAGCCACTTCGCTCTACCGACTGAGATAGGCCTACCTCCGATGACCGATGATGTCTTACTGAGACTGACACAATCAGTAAGGAACAAGGCTGCCAAATCAAAGAATTGAACCAGTAACCCTCCGTTTATACTCCGCACACGTCAAATGGGGCCCTCAGTAAAATGTAGCTAGCTAAGACATAAAGTCGTCAGACGATGGTCTTGTGACTGGTCCACAATATAGCCTTAATAGTTATGACGTTGGCCGTAAAGCATCCAACTTAATGAAATCAACCCAATCTCGTTATCTCACACATTATGGTTAGCAAGGAAATGCTTACAATGGAAATTACGAATAATTATAATTTCGGAGCGTGCAGTAGCAGTGCATGTTAGATTAGATCTAATTCTAGTTCTATTCTGTGGGTTTTGTAAGCCGCTTTGTCTCTGCTTGTCTGAGCCAGCACTCATCACCGGTTTTAGCCGCCAACACACGGTACCCGGCAAGGGCCTGGAGTGGCGCAAGTTGTAGAGCGTTGGTCTTCCAGTGGGAAGGTGCTTGGTTCACATCCCACAATAAATATTTGGTCTAATAATTTTTTTTTTGGTTTCGCCCCCTACTGGTTGGCCCAGTGCCAGTATAATGTTGCCTGCTGAGATAGGAGTCATGATATCTCTGCACTTTCTCTGTGTGGCACCACGCTAAAGCATCGGACGTTATTTTTGGGCCCGTCCACAATATTACCTCTATAAGAGCAACAAACAAACAAACATGGGGCCCAGCAAAACTTTACACTCGGTAACATCAATACACTAGAACAATACACACATTCTAAACGGATTGCATTGGTAGCCCATTATAATAAATTTTTAGTATAAGACCTTAGTTTTGACTAATCAATGTCTTTATGATGAAACATCCCCATTTTCATCTCTCATCAGCTCTCAATTTTTACAAACCAACAAATGCTCTTAAGTCAGTAAATAAATAAAATATTGTACTTTGATTAAATTTGTTGGCTGAGATGGAAAAGGTTGCCTGCAAGGAATCCAAAAATAACAGGCAAACTAACCGAAGTAGACAAAAGTAACGCCCAGAGACCAAGTGAGTTACACGATAAATTACAATTGTAGGAACACTTGGACCATTTCCAATTCTTCTAGTGTAGTCTGAGTAGGCTGAACAAAATTCATCTATAAACTACCCATTTCGAGAGTATCAAATTTGTTCTAACTAGGCAATCAATTTGAGGATTAATTGTCCGAGAGATTCATCAATTTTGGCTTCTTCGAGAAATCAACAGGTACCCTCGTACCCTTTACCTCCTACCCCGCCTAAAAACACCCCCCCTTTCCGAAAAAACAAAACAAAAACAGGAAACAAAACAAACCCAAAGGCACCAAACAACATCATTATTTAGGAAAAATATCAACGAAATGGAACATAACATAATTATCGTCATCTATGTGTGATGTTTTGATAATGATGCGTCATCCATGACAAATATGTGTGCCCTGGGGTGCATAAAATATTTGGATCTTCAGAAAGTTTGATTAACTTATGCTAAGATATGTGATTCAAAAGATTAAAACTGTTCTTGATATAGTGATTTCTCGAATAAGCTGATGTATGCAATAGATCATTGTGTTTCCAAACCTCCCCCACTCCCTAAAAAAAACAAAAACAAAACAAAACAACAAACAACAACAAAACAAAACACTACAACAAACAACAAAACAAAACACTACAACAAACAAGAAAACAGATTCTGAAAACAATTTCAGTTCTGGACTCCGATTCGCGTGTGTTGCTCATTCCGTTGCGGTTAATCACAGGATTCGCATCTGCTAAAAGCACCGTAAAGACTAACCATTCGGCCCAAGGACAGATCCACCTTTCCCAAAATAGCAGACCAAGTCGATGAAGCAGACAAACAGTTGCTTTCATATCCAAAGTAAGCTATGTCGTTGAATCATTAGTCGTATTAGGAATAGTTTAAAGTCTGGCGTGCGTTTAAAAAAAATCTGGGTACATTTCTCAAGATGTTATAAAAATAGATCACTGTTACCCTTAACCTTTTCCCATCACGCCACACACATGTTGTGCGGGTTGATTAATACGCTTTTGTGCTAGCACCTCTTTGTATTGATCTGCACATTTTCCATTTAAAGACAAGGAACAAGCTTTTAACTTTCCAAATTCTTCAAAATTTCCCAAAATGGATGACGCGCAGACAAGAAAATCATGCAATGTGAAAAGGATGATAATTATGGAAATGACTGTTCACTTAAAGAACCCACAAAACTAGCCTGTAGTTAAAGGGGTCTCGAACTAGACTAGAATAATCCCTTAATAAGCCTGTATGGAAGATTGGAGCGAGCAGGATTTAATCAAGCGCGAAGTGAATGAAGAGCTCTAAGATATCTAGAATCTAGGCCTGCATAGTGAGCAAGGGTCATGGGAACTGAAGCGCTCACGTTCAACAAGCCGTTTCACCGTGCGGTCAAGATCCCATGCAAGTAATCAGGCAGACTGGGGTAAAAGTACGGACTCTCACGTGTTGTGGGGGTAGGTATGTTCACGTGAGGAAGGGGTAGGGGGTTGGGTGTAGGGGGTGGCGTTTGAATAATACAGGCTGTGCGAACCACATTGTAATAATGGGTGACGTTATCACGCTCTTTAGACATGGGGTTTTCTGATCGCTCATTGGCTCCATCAGTCTAGGATAGAGCTATGATTGCACGCATGGCAAGATAGTCTTTGTTTTGGTATGTGTCCCGTTATCACAAGGCTTTAAATACTACTCTCCTAACGTCATAAACTGCGTTTTTCTCGGAATTGGGAATTCAGGCGATAAAAAGGGGCATCAATGTAGTTTTCTTACATTTTAGAGCATGGAGTATGTGGATTTGCGGTTTGGTTTTGACGTAATAAATTGTTTTAGATGAAGCAAACTGTTTTTCTCTTGAGTGATAAATTGCTGAAACTTGCTACACTTAGTCAGTGATCTAATTTTATAGCACCTTTACACTTTCTATGGATAATAATTAAATTTCATTAAAAGGAACTTAGGAAAGATCATATAACACGAAGTCGTTTACACGGAGAAATGCAATGCAAAAACAGTAAACGCACTATCTAATAAAACAATGTAACCATTCATTAGAAAACAGAAAGATAATGGTCTCTGAAAGAACTGGCTCATTGCAAAACCAGTCTTATTATAATTCAAATCTTTTTTTTTTAATCATTCTTTTTCGGGTTGGGTGGTAGTGATCTTTTCCTGCACGATTCTGTCCTAGAGACTCATAGTTATAAAGCGCACTTACTGGCTCAAAAATGTATTCAACTCCAGGGTTAGTTTCTTTTCATCCAACGTCAGCAGTATATAGGCTATATTGTGGACGGGGCCCAACACTAACTTCTGACAAGTTTCCTTGCTGCAACGCAGAGACTGGACGGCGAAACCTAATCTACTGTCCAGGCGGTCATATTATGCTGATACCGACCCAAACATTAGTAGAACAAATTGGACAATTAAATTTTTGACCAATCAAGTGTTTCGAAGCGGAGACCTTCCAAATGGGAGACCAACGCTTTAGCACTTGAGCTAGTTCGCCCCTTATAGGTTTGGGGGAGTTATGTCTCGGAGACTCTTTGATAGACGCATGCCTGACACACACACACAGGGGGGGGGGGCGGCGGTCCTGGGGAAGAACATCGGCTTCCGAGGCAAAAGATCCATGTTCGAACCCTGGCGATTGCGTTGTCTACTGGTTGGGTCGGTGTCAGTTTAATGTGATCGGTTGAGACAGGAGTCATGGTATCCCCGCCCTGCCTCGTGTGTGGCAGCACATAAAATTGTCAGACGTTAGTCTTGGGGTCCGTCCACAATATAGCCTATATAGTTCTGATGGTGGACGTTAAACCAACTCAACAACAACAACAACGAAACACGCAAACACAGTGTGGATATCTTTATACACAAACTTTGCTCTTTCGCATAGTACAAATCAATAACTTGTCAAGGTGCAGATGGCCGTAGAAATAACTGATTCTTTAATTTAAATTAAAACAGTTAAATGGATAAAACAAAACGGATGGATTCTATGACTCTACCTATAGGATACATATAACTGGAAATCCGTGGTGTTTTTCCCCTATCGATTTCCTTCCGAAATCTGATGCTATGTAACATTGCGCGTAACTCTTTTAAATACAAGCACTCTGTTGAACTATTCGATTGCTAGAGCCTGCTTGCTCCTTTTCATTTTAATAATGGGTTCGATTTTCAAAACAAAACAAAAACAACAATAAAAACATCTAAATGATATAGTTTTTGCTTAAGTTTTCGTAAATTTTTGCATTGGCAAAACTGTATTGACTTTGCTATCATTCGAAGAGCTTCATTTGAGTAAGACAAGGACATACACATCTATAACTTAAAAACGACACAAAATGAAACATTTTCGCCTTTGTTCAAACCTTTTTAAACGAACAATATTCAAGCTTTCATTACAAATGTAATACATTTCTCTAGTGTAAACTACCCAATGTTCTATCCTTGTTTTTTTTTAAAGTTATTAAAATCTATAGATCACGCATTAACTGTTGACCTGTTTTGTTTTATTCTTTTGATGTTAACTCTGCCATTATTTGGTATTCAGGCCTTAAATAGATTGATTGATAGATGAGAAATAAGACAACTATTAAAAAAAAACAGAGCTGGTAATCAGATAGTATGAATGTGTGACAGTACTGACAAACAAAAGCTCTTGTTACAAATCACATGACTAAAACATGTGGGACATTTGACGACTTTTCTTTTTCTTCAGTTTTGTACGCCTATCCTACCTTTGCACAAAAGGAAATCGTGTACACTGCCTTTATTATTTCTCGCATATCCAGCATCAATCTCATATGAATCATGTATAGAAAAAAGTGTCTGAGTACGCTTTGTTCAAAATAAATATAAATATTTTTTTTTATCTTTCGTTTTCTAATAAATTAGTTTGCAACAACAAAGTGAAATACTTATATTTGAATTATACAACATTATTTTTATTTCCCATTTGCAGACCATTTGGAGACGGGGATTGTGTGTCCTGTGATGATAAACACAGCAATTTCGGAACTTTTAATACTTTTAATATTTATATTATTCTCAAAGGTTTACCCATTTATTGTGACCTCAAGCTGAGCGACTGTCCACGATCAAGCACCATGAATACGATGCAAGTTTTGCTCGTCGTCGCATGCTGTCTTCACATTGCTCAAGGTAAGCTGTGGAAAATATCATGTCTTTAAGACTATGTATAATCAAATAAAATTAGATCTTGGTTATCAATATGCAAGACACCAAAAATAATTTCAAAATAGGTATAGTGCAGCTCTAAGATGTGTATACTTAAAGCTGCACTATACCTATTTTGAAAAATTGTTTGGTGCTGTTTTGTAAAAGGGTAGCTAAGACTTATATGGTCAATTGATTAGCAAGTCTTTGGGCTGAGACAGAAGTCAGATGCCAGTCTTCGAGCCCGTACACAATATAGCCTGTATAGTGCTGATGTTGAACGTTAAACCAACCCAACTACAACTAACTCAACTTATAGACTGTAAGGCAAAAATCCGCGGTCAATTCAGAAATGCTTGTTCTATCTCCATTAGAAATAAGTAGCAGAATGGAACAAAAGAGTTCTGCAACTACGCCAAGTTTATATTTCCAAGTGCATAATCCACAAAGTAAAACAACTATGGAGAATTTAAACACTAAGAGCCGTAAGTACAACGTCGCTGTAGCTTACTCTATAATCTTACGACAAGTCGTAAGCTACTGCGACGTTGTACTTTCAGCCCAAGATTGTCCTTTTTAAAACCCAAAGAAGTTTATATTGCAGTGGAGGAGTTGTAGAGAGCTATGTCTAAACAATCCTAACACCTTATCCTAATCAATTGATCAGAGCTATTTTACAGTAGGACTAACTACCACCGCTAGAAGTCTTCGATTGGTAAATATACAGTTTAAGATTAGTATGTATAAACAATAAATCGATTTTAACGGTTATCTACATCGTAATGCCCCTCTGTCTCTCAATTACGAAGATGTAATATCTTTGAACTCATCGGCTTAATAAAAGCTCTATTTTTTCTGTGTCTCTGACTCAAAACTGCTTAACACAGAAATGGTCGCTTTTAATTTTACCACATCTGTCTGTGTCTCTTATACTAAGATGACGGAATGCTCAGTTTTAATAGTTCCACCCCCTTTCTGGGGGACGCGGTGGGTAGAACATCGGCTTCCAACGCAAAAGGTCAGTGGTTCGAGTCCTGGCGATTGCGCTCCCTATTGGTTGGGTCGGTGTCAGTATAATGTGACCAGCTGAGACAGGAGTCATGGCATCCTCGCCCTGTCTCGTTGTGGCAGCACATAAAATTGTCAGACTTTAGTCTTGGGGTACGTCCACAATATAGTTTTTATAGTGCTGATGTTGGACGTTAAATCAACTCAACTCAACTCAACTCCACACCCTTTCTGTATCTCATATACCAAGGTGACGAACATAAACAATTGATTCTAGTTTTACCACCATCTTTCTATTTCTCTTAAACTAAGGTAACTCATTGTTAGATATTTTAGTCATATGTCCATTGGTGCAGTAACGAGCACCATATCCAATAAACTCAGTTCGTGGCGCTTTTTACACAGTAAAATCTCATTTAAAATAGACACACCGTTAATGTTACCACCACCTTTCTGTGTATCTCATAATCAGGCGACGAACACACAGAGCTCAAGTACCTGGAGAGAGAGTTCCACGCCTGGAGGAAGTTCGAGCGTGGCATCGGCGACTTCAGGCAGGATGACCGGCTGGAGCAGTTTGGTCTGGAACTTATAGACGATCGCACGGTTGGTTGGGTTTGGCTTGTTACTGTAGTTGGGTCTCTTATTAAAACTCTGTTGAGAGGGGAGACGGTGGTCCTGGGG
The DNA here is from genome assembly GCA_003991915.1 of Elysia chlorotica. Lineage (NCBI taxonomy): Eukaryota > Metazoa > Mollusca > Gastropoda > Plakobranchidae > Elysia > Elysia chlorotica. The sequence goes on along the minus strand of RQTK01000053.1, from coordinate 706,923 downwards.
TAGGACATTGGCTTCCAACACAAAAAGGTCTGTGATCTGAGTCCTGGCGATTTCGCTCCTTCCTGGTTGAGTTGGTGTCAGTTTGATGTCACCGGCTGACACAGGACTCATGGTTTCCTAATCGTCAGACGTCAGTCGTGGGATCTGTCCACAATATAGTATATATGGCGCTGATGTTGGACGTTAAACCAACTCAACAAATTAACTCTGTGTTACTGTAGTTGATTTATTTACCCCTGTGTTACTGTAGTTGGTTTCCTAACATTTGTGGTATTTTCACATCTGATTTTGTTCCTGTGTCATAGCACAGTTATTTTAAGTATTCTTTTTGTGGGTCAGGCATATATTATGTTAGTGTTGTATTGTTTCAGAGTTATGCCCAGTATTTCCTGGACAGACTTTTGAACATCAGCAAAGTGAACCTGTCTGAGAAGGACCAGATGGACTACACCATCATGCAGGACATGCTACAGGCCTACATCAAGGGAAAAGACTGGAGCCGGTGAGAGTATAATAAATACGTTTGTTTTTTCTTTAACGTCCAATGCCAGAGCGGAATATAATTATGTCTTGCGATAACGGTGCCCATAACAAAACAAAGACGATACGTAAGAGACCATGCAGCGGCGTCTTGTCATAGTTCTATCCTAGATTCTCTGAGCCAATGAGCAGTCAAAAAAAACTACGCCTAATGGGTGTTATAACGTCATTCGTTACCTTCGTGTGGATAACAAAGCCTGTTATAACTACCAAACCCGTAAAGAAAAACAACAACAAAATAAAACGAGGCCGTAGAACAAGACTCGAACCCGGACACCCTGCTTTGGAAGACGGCACTTTAACGCCTGTGCATCCACACCACGACGCGAGCAGTATACACAAAGAAAAAGATAGACAGAAATATTGTAGATAGGCTATAGCAATTTTTCAAAAAAAAAATAGTGACTGCAATCATAGTCATTTTGTTTCGCTTTACTTCTAATACGGGCAAAGTGATATAATGGATTTGTCTTCATGGCCCGGTGGCAGATTGTCTAACACATAACCTAATGGCAAACTGACTTAAGCAGTAGAACGCTGGGTTTGAGCAAAATGAACAATGATTTGAACACGTAAAAACAAACAGAAACATAACAATTAATATAAAAATCGAACGAGCTGAATAGGAACACTCAAAAAGCTTAACCATGATAATAATAAACCGAAACACAATAACATTAACAATTAAGAAACTGAGCCATTATATGAACTACCATATTAACTGACCTATGATATGCACAAAAAATATTAACCCATGATATTATGAGCACCCAACTTATTCAAAGATGATTTGAAAGCTCCCACAACTAAAACATGATAATTGTTATAAATATGAAAACACACGTAAACAAACTGATCCATAATGTTTAAACACACAATAATTGAACCATGATATGAACAACCAACAAATTGAACCATGTTATGAACACCTAAAAACTGAAGCATGACAATATGAACACCAAAAAAACAACAACTGACTCACTATATAAACACAAAAACAAACTGAATCATGGTATGAACACACAATACACTGAACCATGATATGAACACACAATACACTGAACCATGATATGAACACTTAGTACACTGAACCATGATATGAACACCCAATACACTGAACCATGATATGAACACCCAATACACTGAATCATGGTATGAACTCCCAATACACTGAACCATGATATGAACACTTAATACACTGAACCATGGTATGAACATCCAATACACTGAACCATGATATGAACACCCAATACACTGAACCATGATATGAACACGTAATACACTAAACCATGATATGAACACTTAGTGCACTGAACCATGATATGAATACCCAATACACTGAACCATGATATGAACACCCAATACACTGAATCATGATATGATCACCCATTACACTGAACCATGATATGAACACTCAATACACTGAACCATGATAATTATGAACACCTAATACACTGAATCATGATATGAACACCCATTACACTGAACCATGATATGAACACTCAATACATTGAACCATGATATGAACACACAATACACTGAACCATGTTATGAACACCTAATACATTGAACCATGATATGAACAACCAATACAATGTATCATGATATGAATACCCAATACACTGAACCATGGTATGAACGCCCAAGATACTGACCAATGATATGAACACAAAACCAAACTGAACCATGGCATGAACACCCAAAAACTAAAGCATGGACTGAACCATGCTATGAACGCAAAAACAAACGGATCCATGATACAAACATCCAACATATTGACCCATGATATGAACACCCATTCTTCAGTGATTTACTGAATTGATCTCCTTTCTTTCCCCAGTTGGAGCTACCTGACCCCAATGAGCTGGCTTGAAGGGCTACAGAGGAACCCACACCACTTTGTCGACTCCCTAAGCTTTTTAAGCATTGGGGACTTCGAGAACTACATCTCTAAGCTGTACGACGTTCCTAGACTTGTGAGTCTCCTCGTTCAGTGTGATTTCAAGTGTTGGCATCGTTTCATGCTCTATTCCACAGGCCTGTAGCACCATACATGTTATATGATTAAAAAACCCTAGCAGCAGCACCATCACCACAACAACAGCAACAGCAATAACAATAATAGCAACAACAATAACAACAATAATAATAACAACTTCAACAACAACAATACTACTACTACTACTACTACTACTACTACTACTACTACTACTACTACTACTACTTAGAACAATTTTATGACTATTGAAATTTTCAATGACCCTGACTGTTGCGAGAGGCATTAGAAAGCAATCAGTGCCACGTCTTTTAAAAAATATATATTACTCTATGCCAACTATTTTTTAAATTGTTATTGTTATGTCCTTTCAAGATAAGAATGTAATGTAATTTTTAAACAAAATGAAGTTATCTTAAAGAATCCTAAAAAACTGTACAAAGATGCAACCTGTAATATAGTCATTGAAAAAAAGTATGTATTTATGTGTAATGCTATTGACAAAAATATTAATATGTGTGACACCAGATAGCTCAGTCACTAGTGAACTCTAGTAAAAAGTACGGATTCATACGTTTGATCCTACATTAATGTAGTGTTATGGTTTTCAGCAAACTGAAGAGAAGTGAATTAGAGAACACAATCCTATAGATACGTATAAAACACTGAAATATACAGGGGAAAAAATTTCCCTCATAATAATTCAATTGTACCCAGCCCAGAAGTCACGCTTTTGTTCGTATATTAATTTTACGGAATCTGATTGTGGAAAGAACTTTTGACAAACACGAAGGTAATAAAAAGCAATTCAAAATAGCCTTTTTGTGACAACAATAACAATAAACAAAAATATGATACCGTTTCTTTTTTAAACACCTTCTTCCACAGTTCAAAGAATACAAAATTTCCCTTTTGTGACAACAAATACAATAAAACAAAAAATATTATACTATTGCTTTTTTAAACGCCTTCTTCCACAGTTCAAAGAATACAAAATTTCCTTTGATGAGGCCATTCGTCTTGGCAGGACATCCAACATCAGATCCATTGTGAGTGCTTGCTTGCTTTATTTGGTACCCTGTTTACAAACCTGATCTTGATACTATTCTTTTTATCATAGTTATGATGAACTGAAAGTACAGTTTTCCCATTCAACTCTGCTAATTAATGCATTATAGAAACGTCATAGTGCGTAGATATACACTTCAAATATTTTCCCTCTTATTAGTTCTTGACACCAATTGTACCAAAAAGAACATATTTTATCTTTAGAAAGAAAGAGCTCCTACATAGCATAAAAATTATTATAAGTAAGTGCTGAAGCTTTGAAAAACAATAATTAAAGAAGATACGTAAAAAACCTCAGTTGAATATTGACATATTTCGTTTCGGAAATACTCTAAATAATCATTATTTTAGATATGAGAGAAGACACTATGCATCTGAGGTGACTAATCTAAACAAATCAAATCGTGGTAGAGAGGAAGACGAGGTGGCACTATGGCAGATTACGCTGTTATATTCGGGATTTCCGCTGTTCGAGCCCCATCAGTCTGCCTTGTTTCTGACTAGCTGGGCCAAAGACATAAGTCCTGGGGTCCTAAGTCCAACATTGCGGCACCTTACAACTTGAATTAAGCTTTATTATTTCCACATATTAAACCATTCACTACTAGGACCTTGTGAAAAATGTACTTCCTGATACTAGGCTTTTTGAGAAAATCAAAATGGCCGACCGCCTATATTTTTCTACGGGAGCGATGTAAAACACTAATAATATAGCACTTTTATGTTTTTATGTAAATAAGCTATATATTTTTAGAAAGTGCGTACAATTTTCTTTTACCTAATACCAAATACATGCTAGCGGAGGAATCACTATGCAAAGGATAAGACGAGGTACAGGAGAAAAGAAAAGATAATAAATGATATAAAAGATTATACAAATTTTTTCCACCCAAATTTGCACCACATTCTACAAAAAATAAAGGCATGAATTAATCTAGAGAAAGAAAGGTTTGTAGGCTGGTACCCCCACTAAGTATGTGCGTGCAGCAGTTAAAATTCTCAGAGCATCATTCTTCTGGACGCGTTATAGTTTCTTTGCTGATGATGGAAATCAAGAAACGAAGTAATCCTTACCTTTTGCAGGGATTTTGTAACCCGATAAATTTGGTTGAATGTTAAAGAAACGAAGAAATAAAATCTTTGCACGGCTCTTCTATCCCAGTGCTTTCTTGTTAATTAAAGAAACGAAGAAATGAAACCTTTGTGCGGCTCTTTTAGGCCAATGCTCTCTTGTTAAAATGTTAAAGAAACGTTACAGGGGTTTTCTAACCCAATAATTTCTTAAGAAGTGTTTAAAATACGAAGAAACAAAACCTTTGCAGTTTTTTTTACCCAGTGTTTCTTGTTGAATATAAAAGAAACGAATAAATCAAACTTTCTTTTTGCTTTTATTTCCCCATCTTTTTTCTAACTGAATGTTAAAGAAACGTTAAAAATCGAACCTATGTGATTAAAAAAAAAACAATCGAATGTTTTCTTGTTGATTGTAAAGCAACGCAAAAAACGAACCCTTGTTGGGTGTTCTAACTCAAAGAAACGACGAACCCTTGTTGGGTGTTCTAACCCAAAGAAACGACGAACCTTTGGTGGGTGTTCTAACTCAAAGAAACGACGAACCTTTGGTGGGTGTTCTAACCCAAAGAAACGACAAATCCTTGTTGGGTGTTCTAACCCAAAGAAACGACGAACCTTTGTTGGGTGTTCTAACCCAAAGAAACGACAAATCCTTGTTTGGTGTTCTAACCCAAAGAAACGACGAACCTTTTCAAGGCTTTTCTTACCCAATGTTTTCTTTTTGAATGTCCCCATATCCCGTGGTCCAGGATCGCATCCCTGACCAGATCGACGAGATCCTGAACGTGTCTGTGACAGAGTCCATCTACTACACGCCGTTCATCAAGTACCTGAACGAAACGTACCTGACGCTACCAGACAAAGAAGCAGTCATGTGAGAACTGAGAACGTTTTTCGCTTAACCCGCTAATTGGCAAAGTCCAAATGGCACCAAAGACGCATCGTTCGACTTATAGTGGCTGTCTTTCTTGCGATTTGAATTTTCCGACAATACATGTAAATCGTTGTACGTACTTCTTTAACCTAGGATTCGTCATGGTCAAGATAAATATTTTCCCTGGAAGTCTACGATCTTATAATATTATTCGCATAACCTAAAAATCATCATTACTTTTGTGTAACAAATTACCAATACAGTTACTGCTGCGTCTACTGCCACTTCTCCTCCTCATCCATCTCCCCCCTCCTCCTCCCCCTCCTCCTCCTCCTCCAATTACTACTACTACTACTACTACTACTACTACTACTACTACTACTACTACTACTACTACTACTACTACTACTGCTGCTACTACTACTACTACTACTACTACTACTACTACTACTACTACTACTACTACTACTACTACTACTGCTACTGCTACTACTACTACTACTACTACTACTACTACTACTACTACTACTACTACTACTACTACTACTAGTACTACTACTACTACGCCTACTGCTTTTGCTGCTTTTAATTCTCCTTCTCACCATCGCTTATTGTAAGATGTCATGAACCAATCTCTACTGATGGCAACATTACTTCTAATCAGTGAAAGTGTAATGAAGCGAGGACTGGCGGCTGTGGAGGGCGTGATGCAAGCCTTCAGGGAACTCAAAGACTATCTAGAAAACGTAAGTAAAAACGCTGCTATGCTACACCTTAAAATTGGCACCAAGTAAAGAAATTTTGAGACAATGTAATTTCTACCATCACTCACAACACAAGCAAGTACTCTATAGATCTCTTACCCTGTTCATGTGTAATCTCCTCAACCTCTTTCTGACAGGTGTACATGAAGAACACCAGGCCCAGCGCTGGTGTAGGAGCGTTAGAGGGGGGAGCAGACTTCTACCAGGCGTGTCTGAACTGGTACCTCTCCCTGAACATGACGCCACAAGATATCCACGACCTGGGTGTGGCGGAGGTTGCCAGAGTCCAGGCCAAGATGCACGCAGTGAGTAGGCAAAGTTAGTGGGTGAACAGTTCAAAACTCTATCTTCCTTTATCGCTTCCTAGTTTCTTTAACGTGCCCTTGCTCAACTTCTTCTTCTTCTTCTTCTTCTTCTTCTTCTTCTTCTTCTTCTTCGTTCATTTAGGGACCCTTGCTCAACGAATTATAAAATCTCCAATTGTTTGGGGGGGGGGGGGGGGGGGAAATGCAGATAAGTCTCATAGTTCGCCCTAGGGTAACGTCGAATCCGTTTTTTTATTTTAACGTCTCCTGGTTTAAGGACTTCTAGTTTTACACCCTGTAGTTCATTGGGCGAAGAACGTTGATGTGTATCCCATTTTGACACCTCCTAGTTCTTTGGGCCACAATGCAGAAGTTTCTCCCATATAGACGCCTCTTTGTTCTGTGTAGGAGATAATCTCTCACCTCTTAAAACGCCTCGTAATTTTTCAGGAAGGAACCTGAACGGCGATTAGTCCCAAAAGCATATTCTAACAACTTTACATGCTGCCACACAGAGACAGTATATTTTGATATCAAGACTCCTTATTTAGCGAGTAACTGAAACCGACCCAACCAGGAGGTGATGAAATCCGACAATCAAATTTGTCTGATCGTGGGTTCGAACCGTGCACTGCAGGATTGAGAGTCCAGCGTTCCACCATATGGGCCAGATTCTCCCCTTAAACTTTTCTAAGTTTTGAAAAATCTTATACTCAAGACTTGGATGACCCCACGCCTTTTTTTTTCTATACAGCATTATAATACACATTATAGGGGTATATGTCACGGGTATGGATTTATTAGAGTTGGCAGGGTTAGTCGTAATAGCACTCTGATATATTTATGTATTGTTTCTAGCACAAAACTTGAATCGGTAGAAAACGGATTATAGGTGATCATTAGTCCTTTAGACGAACAACCAATAATTATAGGGATAATTGTAATAAAGAAAAAACACAAATATACCATGATTTACTTTTACAACTCAAATGCTCAAATGTAGATCTACAAAATTTCCCTTTTCATTGAATAATGTAATACATTATTGTTGTAACTTTTCCCTCACGTGTCTTTTTCCTCAAAGATAATGCACAAACAAGGCCATCACAACATGACTATTCGGGAGTATTTCCAGGAATTGAAGAAACGGGATGACATGTTTTTTGACACAGAGGTAACAACTTATCTTATGTTTAGTTTCGAATCCGAAACTAGATTTACATGGAATAGCGAAAAGTAAGATAAAATCATGTTGCATTTAAGAAACAATCCAATCAATGGAATAAGTATGAATATAAATAGTTAACCCTAGCAGTATATGTATTCTTAGTCAGTTTTTTTTCAACATACAAACGCTTTCGTTAAAAGACCTTGCAAAACGTATTGCATTTCATAAAAGATCTTGCTTTAGTCTTGTTTTGTATTGGTTTAAGATATTTAACAATGTTGCTCTTGCTTTAGTTTTGTTTTGTATTGGTTTAAGATATTTAACAATGTTGCTCTTGCTTTAGTTTTGTTTTGTATTGCTTTAAGATATTTAACAATATTGGTCATGCATTAGTTTTGTTTTGCATTGCTTTAAGATATTGCTATTGCTTTAGTTTTGTTTTGTATTGGTTTAGGATATTAACAATATTGGATAATAGCTGTTTTGCATGTACAGTTCTTTAAGTATCGGACTCTTTTTTTATAACCGTAAAACAAAATGTATGAATTCCTCAGGATGACATTATCGCGGAGTATGAGAACATCATTCACCAGAGGATCGAGCCCCATCTTAGCAGGCTCTTCAAAGACCAGCCCGGCCTACCTTTAGAGTGAGTACAATTTCGTTGGTTGGTTCATTGATTGCTTAGTACTGTAACGCCCAGTGCTAGCAACAAAGTTGTGATTAGTATTACGGTAGGGTCCGAGATCTCCATAAGAACAGGCCAAATCACCGAAAGGATCGAAGTAAACTCGTTTTAGCGCAATGAAGACAATAGTGATATATGTCTAATAAATCATTACAATAGTTAGCTCAGATTAATACTCGGATATAAGTTGTTTGTTCAGCCCGCTCAGCCCACACTGCAACAATGAGAAATGATCCAACTGTTCGTACTTTCTTAATGGTATAGTTCACTTGGACTGATAAAAATGTGTGTCTACTTCGGTGGCGTTGTCTCTATTTTTGGAAGCCTCGGTAGGGTCTCAAGACTAACTAACGTCTGACAATTTTAGGTGCTGACGAACAGGGGCAGTGCGTGGATACCAGACCTATTGTCTTAAAAGGTTACATTTCACTGACACCGACCAAATCAATAGGGCACGACATTCGACAAACGAATTTCCACATCTTACTAATGGGCAGGAAACCCAACAAAACGAATTTGCCAGACCTTACTAATAGGCAGAAAATCCAACAAAACGAATTTGCCAGACCGAGGGATCGAACCGGAGACCTGCCAATTAGAAGTCCAGTGCTCTTCAATATGTTAAATGCACATAATATAAAATTAGAATATGCGTATCTGTATGGCATTATTGGCATTAACATGAAAGGATGATTGATTGGTTTTGATCAATAGTTTCGTTATTAGTTTTACCCCACAAAAAGGAACAATATTCGTATCTTAATCAGCATTCTATTAGGTGTTTGTAGCTTTTTAAGATAAAATTTTGCCAATTACTTTGAAATTTTACGAATAACATAAAGCTGTGAAAGTGATGAAATGAGAAGATCCTTTTAACCTATTTCCAATGTCTTTGGTTATCCTCACTTTGTACATGTTAAAGCTAAAGGTAAAGGTAAAGACAAAGGTTGTTGTTTATTCATTCACTATAAAAAATTGTTTTGGGTATAGCCAACATAGATAGATACATTTTTACAAACACACTTTGAGACGAAATTACAAAGATTTTAGATTATAGATTTTAAATTTTCAATTTCATACTTTTTTTTTGGAAATTGTCTTACATTTTTTTAAAATGGTCTTATTTTTTTTTTGGAAATGGTCTAAATGTTTTTTCAAATGATAATATTTTGCTGGCATATCCTCACTTTGTACCTCCCCCCCCCCCCCCCCCCAGGGTCCATCCGATGCCCTCCGACGGTTCCAGAGGTTGGTACTACTCTGGCAGCGCTGACGGCCTGAGGCCTGGCGTGTTCTATGCAAACACAAAGAGGAGAGTGTAAGTTTTGACAAGTAGTGCGCCCATCTCCGTCGTACAATGTCCTAATAAAGATTTGGAGACACTTAGAAATGAGATAGAACAGTAATTAACGACTGGGAATATGAGAAAAAATTAACAAGGATCTACAAGATTCTCTCCCCCCCAAAAAAAAAAAATAAAATAAAAAAAAATTGAAAGAAATTCACCGGAGTAGTAAAAAGATTGAAGAAAGATTAATCAACTAAGGTTACGATTGGGAATATGAGAAAAAATTAACAAGGATCTACAAGATTCCCCCCAAAAATTGAAGCAAATTCACTGGAGTAGGCAGTAAAAAGATTGAAGAAAGAATTAAAGCGAGTTATGTTATTGAACAACTAGGCTAAGTTAGGAGAAAATTGCATTTATTTTGCATATGCCGATAGGTCTGAAAAAAAAAACCCACAACAATATCGATGACTCTATTATATTCTTCCTGATTATGTTTAAAAGTTCAACAGATATAGATCGCTGCTTCCTTTTAATACAAACCTGTTTTCCTTCTGATAAATTTAGTACCTTGGTCTTCTAACGTAGAGAGTCATCACATTACTGTTTTGTAACTTTTCTCTAAATGTAAGCCCTTCCCCACTCCATTCTTCGGTTCCATAGACCAAAGTACATGATGGCGAGTTTGGCAATGCACGAGAGTAATCCTGGCCACCATTTACAGGTATTTACGAAATTAATGTAAAAATAATAAGTATGAAGTTGCAATGTAAGTAAATTAATTCTTTCTTAGTTTGCACGTATGGTGTTTGCAAATTCTCTGTGCTGCCTACACGATGCAGTGCGAGGAGACCTGGACTTCTGTCTCTGCTAGTTCCTGTATACTGACCCCGACCTTACCAGTAGGAGACGAAATTGGACAAATACATTTTTGACCAATCGTAAGTTTCGAGCCATTGCGAGACCAATAACCCTCTATTTCTTTTTAGAATTGGCAAAAATCAATGCAGTAATACTACTCATTAAGTTGCAGTGAGATTTAAAAACGCCCTTAGTCTGAAAATATTGAGGCTGAAGAGAAGCCTAAATACATGGCTTGCATGAATGAAATTAAATATGTAATATGTGAGATGATATCGAGGGTATTATTTGTAAATTTTAGAGGTGAAAAAATAAAAAAATTACTTTTATGAAAGAATTGTCACAAAATAAGAGTATGATATGACAACAGTGTTATAAACTGTACGAAACATGCGGTGTCGCACAGTTTTTTTTTCTTAATGGTTCTTCCAGTCAATTAAACCTTTTTAGTTCTGCAACTTCTTATTTTGACAAAAATATTATGTAAATAGTACTGTTTTAATGTCACCTCATGATGTGGTAAAATCTAACTATGAAATTACAGGTAGAGAGTTTTATAGAGGTGTAGGCATTGATAATTCGTGAAGCTGTGGGTAAGGGTCAGCATACGAGTTTACAAATTACTTCATGCCAATTCGATGGCAATATTAGGGCCTATTTGCTTAGCCTACAACTTGCAGTCTGTGGTGAACTTTGAGAACTATATGTCATCTGTTCTGCATAATAACGTAAAAAAAGTAGTTGGACGGAGATGATTATCAACAATGCATTGTGTATAATTTATGTTTAAAATAATTATAGTTTTTTTTTTATTTGCTTTTATCTTGAATAATGTAAAGCGCTTTGATACTTATTGGTAAAATTAATATTATTAATGACCAATGCTTAGTTTGTATGTTGGAGAGAATTTTAGTAATACCCTAAGCATTAAGCAGTTAGCACAAAGCGAATTTTATTAACGAAACTGGAAGTTTTAAAATGGGGAACGGAGATTCGAGGGGGTGATTGTAAGAGTTGCCACTATTCTCTTTATCTCTCTCCAACTCCGTTTATCTGGCTTTCGTTTATACTCATCACACACACACACACACACACAGAGACTACTTCACTCTTATGTTCTCTGTATCTATTTTAATCCTTCTTTTCGACCCTTTGCTTCTGATGCTCCTCCCTCTGTTCTCTCTTTCTTTCTTTCTCATTCTCTTTCTATTTCTCACACAGCCATAGCTTCCAACAACCTTCCACTCATTTTCCATGTATTCTCTCTGAAGGGACACGACCTATGTATTTGAGCGTTTCTACTGTCTTTCTTGGTTCTATCCCTTTAAAACTAAGGACCTCGTATCTTGGTTCAGTTTGTTTGATCCGAACCACATAATCTTCTTGAAATGGTTTGAATTTGCATTCGTTTATTATGTTAAAATTACCAATAATTATCAATAATTTCTTAAAATTAACAAAAGATGTTTTGTAACTTGTAAAAAAAAAAAAGTAAATAATGTCTGATTTGAGTTCTACCTTGCATATGAAAAAGGACATATTGTTAATATCAAAACACATCATACGTTTTTTGCCACGTCTAATCCCCCCAAAAAACCACGAGAGGCAATAAAAACAATCAAACAACATAATAATGAAATGTATATACCGATAACGCAAAATTAACTGTGAAGACAAGCTTCTTATAAGTCTGACACCAAAGCTGTCTTATAAATCCACCAGGAAAGTCATTATCTAACAAAGCGCCAGTATCGCTGGTGATTAGCGCTCAGGGCTGACATGCAGGAGATCCCAGGTTCGTATCTCAGCTGCTACCCCCGTCTCCGTACATGATTGTTTAGGAAATCTAACAGGCTTGAACCTAATGAAATGCTGCTTTCTTTTCTCACATCCAACTACAGATAAGCTACGCTATAACAGCAGATCTGGCCGATTTCAGGAAGAACAGAGAGAACAATGAGAAGTTCCGGGTTCCATTTGCTATTCCATCATATACGGCTTATATGGAGGTATAAACAACACTGTCGAGTAATGTTTGAACAACTAAAAGTTATTTATTTCATCCACGAAGTTTTTGGAAATTAACATTTCAAGACATAATATATCCATATATGATAAGTATTTTACACCTCACAGCTCCCCCCCCCCCCAATCTTAAAAAAATTTTATGAAAATTTAGTTAGTTTGACGCGTTTTACAGGTATTTTGAAATGAAATGCACCACGTACCAAGTAAAACGCATTTTCCATATCAATTCCCACTTAAACTTGTCTATCGTGGGCATCTTCATTCTGGAGATTGTAAAAAAAATAAATAATAGGAAAACGCAGATTTCCATATCAAATTCACTTATCTTGTCACTTGTCATTCTGGAGATTGTACAAAAAAATATTTAAAATCAATCATTGCACCGAAACGAACAATAAATAATTTCCAAACATACACAGAGTGTGTAGATAAAAAATAACTTTAATATTTTCACAGCTTAAAACGACAAAAAAAATCTGGGTCGTACACGCAAATTCCAGTTGCTTACAGCGCGCCATAAGCCATTTTATATCTTAAGGCAAGACTTAAGCTTACCACAATGTTGTGCTTACGCCTTCGTGTGTTTTTCCCCATTTAAATACATTCAAATATAACAACAGTTGGATGTCATTTTTTTTAAATTCTTAAACATGTTCTATTTTATGGTATAGGGCTGGGCTTTATACGCTGAGTCCTTGGGAGTCGAGGCGGGCATCTACGAGAAAGAATATGAGTTGTGAGTTTATGGTTTTATTATTTGTTAAATTTTGCTCTTTGTATCTTTATTGCCATTGCTTTGCTTACGACAGATAATAATGACGATTTAAAATAAAAAGTTCATGTATTTGGAATCTCCACGACGCTCTGTATAACCTAGAATAATCTATCCCAAAATTACGCCGTTATTGAAGATAAATATTTTGTTTACGTTTAAACTGTAGTTACGTATTAAAAGCCCGTATCTTTTGTGCTCATCGCAGTCTACTATATAATTAGGAATTGCTTAAATGTTCACTTTTAAGGGAAATGAATGTAATAAGCCTATAAATTTCTCTTATGAAAAGAAAACCCTGACCAATCTAATCAGTCTACGAACCAAAAGCCATAAAGGAATAACATAGTATGCTTCAAGTTGTCATTATTCTAGTAGTTCCCTGTGGCCTCATATTGTACCCATTTTGTGTGTGGTTCAAGTTCTGTTTATCTTTTTTCTGATCCCTCTAGGTTCAATCTACGTTTCTTTGAATAACATAACCCACATACCAAATGTCTCTACTACCAGAGGACATTTCAAATACACCAATTATACAATTATTGTGTGGAATGTTGCTGCACGTTATTCTTTTGTTTCAAAAATTCCTTTGATTCAATTTATTTGCTAATGTAAAAAAAATAAAAATTAAGTGACACTGTGGAAAGGAAGACAATTTTGTTGAAAAGTAAAACAGATTATGTCACTCGGGGAATTTCCTGGTTTAGTTGACTAGAATCGTTGGTAGCTTTAACATGACGACCTGCTTCCCCTCCCTCTCCCTAACCACATTTACCTCAATCTCTCTCCAGAATGGGCCATTACGAGTCCGAATTATTCAGAGCTGCTCGTCTAGTAGTCGACTCTGGTCTTCATTACTACAAGTAAGCACGCTGAAATATCTATTCAATATAACCATTAATATGTGTTGTCCTTTATGTCAGTAAGCTTGAAAGAGTTTCAGAGAATAGAGGGCGAGGCTGGTAATAGGGAAGTCCCTGGTTCGATTCCTGATTGAACCGTCTCGTTTCGTCGTGTTTCGACGAAACTACCAAAGCAAACCAAGTTAAGAAAAAAAACAACAAACAAACGAAAACAAAACCAACAAAACAAAACAAAATTAACATGGCCCACCAACATGCATGCTGAAGAATATGAAGAATACTTAAACCGTGTCAATTCCTTCGAACAAATTATACAGCCAACCAATTTCTAATTAACTATTATTTCACCCTACCATATTTAAAATTTATATAAGCTTTTAGGCTGTATATCTATAACATTAAAATCATGCTATTTCTTGTCCTTTCCACAGTTGGACTCGCGACCAAGCTGTGGATTATTTCATTTTACACACAGCAGAGTCCGAAGAAGGTACCCAGGAGAAGAGAGAGATATTGAGAGAGGGAGTGAGAGAAAAAATGGAGAGTGAGAGAGAGAAAGAGAGCTAGAGTGAAAGAAAGGGAGAGTGAGAGAGAGAGAGAGAGAGAGAGAGAGAGAGAGAGAGAGAGAGAGAGAGAGAGAGAGAGAGAGAGAGAGAAAGAAAGAGGGAGAGAGGCAGAGAGGAAAGAGAGAGATAGAGAGAGAGAGAGAGAGAGAGAGAGAGAGAGAATTAATATGCCTGGTGGTATGGAGCGCAAGCTAACGTCATGGCGATCTGGAGTTTGAAGAAGTCCTACTCCGGTTTTCCATGGGGCAGGTAGTAGTTGAGTTGGCTTAACGTCCAACTTCAGCACATTAAAGGCTATATTGTGGACGGGCTCCCAGACTGACGTCTGGCAAGTCTATGTGCTATCACACACAAGACAAGGTGTTGATAACATGAATCCTGTCTCAGTCGGCAACATTAAACTAACACCGACCCAACCAGTAGGAAGCAAAATCGCCAGGGCTGAACCACGAACCTTCTGGACCCTACCTGTCCACAAAGCCCACTATAAAAGAGGGCTTGACCAATTCTAAAATAGAAAGCCCACGGTTAAACAAGGGGGCTAAAACACAGAACCCACTAGAAAGAGTGGGAATAATGGAACTTTTAGTTTTGGCAAACACGTTGTCGAAACTCATTGACTTCTGGAGACATTATGGATATTATACCATTCATGCTCAGATCAGTGATGTGTTAAGTAATATGACAATTTTTGTTGTATTAATTTGCGCATGATCTCTGATCAACTTACTTATAATTGAAATATTTATAAGCTGAACTCAACATTATGTCTTTATCACTTTTAATGCCTGTAAAAAGTTGAACATTTTGAAATCAAATCAACAAAATTAGCGACATGAAATGTTTAGTTTGTTAGACTGGTGTCGTTTTAAAGCAATTTGATTATGTCATTGGGTATCATCGTGTAGACGCATAGCCTGCATTACTGTGCGAACATGGAAGGTTAAGCCCGAAAAACATGATGGCGTAATTATAAGGATTTATAATTACCTCAGATGGCTATTAATATACATCTGTAATAAATACACAACTAACGTATCAGTGCCAGATTCAAGGCGCCCCCCCCC
>RQTK01000053.1:689329-690957 GCA_003991915.1 Elysia chlorotica | reverse complement strand
CCCCCCCCACACCCTCACCAGAAGCGACACCTCTTTAAAACGCTTTGTCAAATTATACATCCTTGGACAATCGTGAGGGAGTGAGGTGTGCACAAGGCCCATAGCTGCAACCTGAATCTGCCAGCACTGTTCCTTATGCATTAATGCCTACATTATGCCTTTTCCTATACACTGTATATACATATTTTTTTCTATGTGGTACATGTTCGTTCCCCAGGCATCAAGGTGGAGGTTGACCGTTACATCACGTGGCCAGGCCAGGCGACCACCTACAAGGTCGGGGAGCTGCGCATCAAGAAGCTCAGGGAGAGGGCGGAGAAGGAGCTGGGTGAGTGCCTGGGTGTGCCAGGTTGGTTGGTTGGTTGGGTTGGTTTAACGTCCAACAGCAGCACTATATAGGCTATATTGTGGACGGAACCCAAGACAGAAGTCTGAAAATATATATGTGCTGCCACAAAACGAGACAGGGCGGGGAAACCATAGACTCCTATCTCAGCAAATCACATTAAACTGACACCGAACCAACCAGTAGGGAACGCAAAAGCCAGCAAGGATTCGAACTCGGGACCTTTTGCGTCGGAAGCCGATGTTCTACCCCTGGACCACCGCCCCCCCCCTTTTACTGTGCCAGTGTGAGGGGCTCTGGACCTGTTACATTGTACTGCCCCGCGTGCATGATGAATTATTTAGTATTAATTACACGGGAGAGCTAATAGTGTTAGAAGTGTAGGAGAGATGTAATTATTGCGGTAATCATTAGTTAAGGTGATGATGCTGATAATGGTAATGACGATGATAGTGGGGGTGATAATGGTGATGATGATGGCAATACTACCACTACTACTACTACGACTACTACTACTACTACTACTACTACTACTACTACTACTACTACTACTACTACTACTACTACTACTACTACTACTACTACTACTACTACTACTACTACTACTACTACTACTACTACTACTACTACTACTACTACTACTACTACTACTACTACGACAACAACTGCTGCTGCTACTATATATATATATATATCATACAATATATCCATCTATCTATCTATCCATCTACCTGACTATCTATCAATCCATTTAGCTACCCATCTACCAATCCACTCATCCACCCTTCCCCTAATACCCTACTCACGGAGTCCTCGCTTCCTTGCGCAGCCTCCGTCTGACGTGTTCCACGATGATGCAGAGCGATGCGACCAGGTAGAGCACCACCGCGCACATCACCAGGCCTCGGGAATACCCGAACGTCGACTTGCGGAAGAAGTGGCCTTCAGTGATGTCCTGGCCCAGGGACAGCTCGAACAGGATGAGAACCAGGCTCAGCAACGCCGCTGTGGACGGTGGCGCATGGGGGTTCGGGGTACAGCATAGAGAGGAAATGTTGTGGTTGTTTTTTAATAATATACATAAATATATGTAGGTATTACATTCTCACTGTGCTTTGCCAATGGCCAAGTAAATTTACCACCTTTGCAAACTTTACAGGAACCTTTAGACCAGCTATTTGTGGGGGATGCTGCAGAATGTAGAGATTTTCGAAATAACATTCCAAGTTTCGCATCCGCATAGTTGGTGTAAATGAAGACATGTTACCGGCAGGGGTATACT
>RQTK01000053.1:679329-684329 GCA_003991915.1 Elysia chlorotica | reverse complement strand
TAGATTTTTGTGTTGAAAAATATGACAGCTCGTGAAAATGGCGGTATAGTACCACCCGTTTTGTTGGAGTAAATAAGCCTAGACAGGTAAGCGCACTTGGCATTCAGATTTAATTATACCAGTCTAAATAGTGTAATCTCATAAATTTCCTTTATTGGTTGATGTTGCGGCAGAAGATGGAAATCCTATTACATGCAGATTCTCTGGTTTTAGACTATTGTTGAGTGATTTAGCTGGCTGTTTTCCGTGCTTTAGTTATTTTTTAGTAATAAAAAAAAAAAAGACCACAACAAAAACATAAAAAAAAACCAACAACAGATACAATAAAAACCATAATACTAACAACAACAACAAGACAGATGGACTGGTGATAAATAGAAAAAAGGAGGTACGTCATGTTATTTATATTTATGACATTAAATGGTCTTACAGTTTTTACTAAACTTAATTATGAGTCGGGTTCTGTGATTTCTTTTTCTATCATAGATTTTAAAGAAAGAAATCAGGGTGTGGTCGCACTGCATTCTCGAAAAATCCCTATTATTACTCAAAGGTTTTATTAGAGGGAGAGAGAGAGAGAGAGAGAGAGAGAGAGAGAGAGAGAGAGAGAGAGAGAGAGAGAGAGAGAGAGAGAGAGAGAGGGGATGAACTGTCACTATTATTATGCTACTTTATGAAAATAATTTAAACAATATCCCGATCTAGATTATGTCTTCAAGAGGAGGAAAAAAAACAACCTACGTCATAATTATTCGCCAACAAACAAAAGAAAGGCAATAAAAGCACAACCGCTCTCCTTGCCACTAACTATGTAATGAAGGAAAAAATCGATCTTTTCCGTATTAAATCATGTGTATTTAGTTAAAGTCTTGAAATTCAATTGTGCAAATGCTGTGGATACATTAGGAATAACAATTAATAAATTGTAGTGGTTTATTGTTGTTTGTTGTTGTTGTTGTTGTTGTTTTCTTCAAGTGTAATAGCACCAATGATCTGAACATGAGGAATTTATTGTCTATGTTGTTTCATCTGATAAGGCAAACTATTATTACACGTCTTGGTCGTATCCGGATTAAACCCCATGCAAACAGACGGGCCATCCACACAAGCAAATTCTCAAGTACCCAGTACTAGACACTAGAGACGTTGCGATAACAAGGAACGTAGGGAAAAACGAAGACGATAGATTCAGTAATATGCACCTGCGTCCTATCATAGCTCTATCCTCGACTTACGGAACCAAAGAGCGATCAGAAAGTTTCAAGTTTATTATGTCATCCGTAATCCTGGTAAGGATCGTAAAGCCATTATTATTAGCTTGAATGATAAAACTGAGATGGGCTTGGGAGGTGGGCAACTATGATGTAACGCCCCTAACAATGAAGCCTGGGTCTATCCCAACTATGTAGTATGCACTATGCATTGAAAGCCCGCCCTTTAGTCACAGTCACAGTCACAGCCACACTATCATATCACAGAATTTGCGATCTACTCAACAATAACGAAGGACATAATCACGACCCTTAGGCTTGGCGTTTTCTTATCGTTCATTGGCTCCGTAAGTCTAGGATAGAGCTATGATTGGCCTTTGGACCCCGGTGCAGATTACGTTATTTTTCGTCTTCACTTTCACAATACACCCTGTAATCGCAAGTTCTCTTATCGACCAATCCAACACTCAGGTACGAGGCAGAGTCAGTCGTGCAACAGTGATAATAATTTTATGAATGCTTTCCGCTTGAAAGGCAGAACTGATAACGTTTTTGTGTAACATGTCACTTCTTTAAGACTTTCACTAACTGCAAGATAAAGATGTTCTGAATTCGGTAAAGCTTTTTGCCAAGAAAGTGAGATAGGAATGTAATGATAGCCTGTATAAAACTATGTGATGTTGTATCTCCGTTTATGATTACTGTCTAGATCTAGAAGGCGTGTTTTTCGTAATGTGGATAGCTTTAGGAATTCTAATAAGTGGAGGATTGTTAGAAATATAACATGTAAGTACTGGCATTAAGAGTAACTTGAAAGTTCATACACGAGACAAAGCTTTTTCTACTCTTGGACGAAAGAAAACAAATCTAAAATTATATTCAAACGAAAAATGTATGACCAGACATGTATTTTTTTCATAGAATATAGTTTTGGATTAATAAACTGTTCATATAAATTTCAGATACCGCAATACGAAAAAGTATTTATATATTCTTTCTTATTCTTGTATGTACCTGTCTCACCTCCTATCTGCCTGTCTGTCAGTCAATCTGTTTGTCTATCTCCCTCTCTCTGTCCCTCTGTCTCTCTCCCGTCATGCGTCTATCTATCTATCTATTTATCTATCTATCTATCTATCTATCTATCTATCTATCTATCTATCTATCTATCTATCTATCTATCTATCTATTAAACTATCTATCTATCTTTTTGTCCACCCATATATCTTTCTTTTTATCCATTTTATCCATCTATCTATCTATATATTCCTCTCGGTCTTTCCTTATCTCTTCCACGCATTTATCAAGATCACAAGACACGTAACGTTGTAGCAATTGTACTTCCCTTGTAAGTTACATGGTACAAAATCAAGAAAAATCTAGAAAAAAGCATCAAGTGGTGACTTTGGACACTAAGCAACAAACATGTATTTTTTACTAATTGTGTAAAGGATACCCCAACCCCCCGCCAAATCCTCGAAATGGTTTAAGCGCACACATTTCGTATGGTGTCTATGCAATCTTAGCATAATTTCTGACAAAAATTAACAATGATAAGAGAATATTGCTTTTAAGGCGACACAACAAGTGTCAACTATCCATCTTCACCTGGCAGTCCAATGACATAACTAAATTAAATTTACCTCTTCATACAAAATTTCGCCTCCTTCAGCGGCGTTGGCATCCAATTTTCATGTGCTTTTGGTCCTAAATTAATTGTGCAAACACATGGACTTACACAAACAAAACATGGTTTTTGGCCTGAAAGAAAGTTCTTATCTCTGCTAAGCTTCTCTTATAGAATGAACCTGTTAAGGGCTTTCCGTCATAAGTCAGGCTTAAAAAGAAGGCACACAAAAGCGATTGTTTACTTGTATTGTTATGTTAGAGGGTAAAACTAGATCTAGGGCCGTATGCACAACGTCGTGGTATCTTACGACTGATCTCAAACCTTCTTTTTCGCATATCATGACGAAGAGTTGTTGCAAGTTATCTGACTAGCGTGTTTTCATTCTTCCTCGTCGCATGGACAAGTACTGGAATAACTGGGAAATCGTGTAGGTTACTAGATATATAATTCGATTTACAATATTTTGTCCACGCCTACAACAAAAAATTAATTGGTCACACACACAAACACACACACACAACTGTCTTCACTCATACCTACTTTTGTGAACTGCTCATCGTTGTAGCAATTGTACTTTTCTTGTAAATTACTTGGTACAAAATCAACTAATAGTGTGTGTAGAATTATGCCACCAAGGTTTTTCTAAATGCCTGTAGTATGATACAACCAGGTGTTCACATTTACTTTCTGTTTGCTTAAACACTCTGATTGTGATTACAGTTTAATCTGCTGGTCTTCAGTCTAATAAATATGTGCGCACAAAAAGTGGATTACATTCTATTATCATAGGCCTGAGAACGCACAGCGAGTGCTTTCAGACATTGAATAGCGGAATCAGAATCTCTGGTGCCCTTCAATACACTTGAATTCAGCTACATATTTATAGTTGCTCCGTGTGGTGGCGACCTGGCGATGGTGGTAGAGCTTAGGTCTAACAATTGAGAAGAACCTGGTTCGAATTCCACGACTGGTAAAAAAAGTATTTCCGATTTCGTCCCCTACTGTTCAGTCGGTGTCAGTATAATGTGATCGACTGAGACAAAAGTCAAGTATCCCCGTACTGTCTCTGTGTGGTAGCTCGCTAATTTTTCAGATGATAGTCTTGGGACCTGTCTACAAAAAAGCATCATAGTGGTGACATTGGACCCTAAGCAACAAACACGTAGTTTTTACATGATTGTGTAAAGGATACCCCAACCCCCCGACAAAATCCTCGAAATGATTTAAGCGAACACATTTGTGTATGATGTCTATGCAATCTTAGCATATTTTCTGACAAAAATTAACAATGATAAGAGAATATTCCTTTCAAGGCGACACAACAACAGTGTCAATTATCCATCTTTGCTTGGCAGTCCAATGACATAACTCACTTCATACAAAATTTCGTCTCCTTCAGTGGCGTTGCCTTCCAGATTTTATGTGCTTTTGGCCCTAAATTAATTGGTCACACACATGGATTTACACAAACAAAACATGGTTTTTGGTCTGAACAAAAGTTCTTATCTCTGCTAAGCTTCTCTTATAGAATCAAACTGTTAAGGGCTTTCCGTCATAAGTCAGGCTTAAAAAGAAGGCACACAAAAGCGAATGTTGACTTGCATTGTTATGTTAGAGGGTAAAACTAGATCTAGGGCCGTATGCACAACGTCATGGTAACTTATGACTGATCTCAAACCTTCTTTTTCGCACATTCATTACGAAGAGTTGTTGCAAGTTACCACTAGTGTGTTTTCATTCTCCCTCGTCGCATTGACAAGTACTGGAACAACTGGGAAATCGTGTAGGTTACTAGATCTATAATTCGATTTGCAAGATTTTGTCCATGCCTACAACAGAAATTAATTGGCTACACACACACACACACACACACACACACACACACACAACTGTCTTCACTCATACCTACTTTTGTGAACTGCTCCAGATATTAATTTTGTTTTAGAGATTTCGCGGATAAAGTTAATAGGTTTTCAAAGTGCTTAATATAAATAGGTAAGTAAAACTTTCGTGTCTCTCATATTTCCTATTTAAAGTAGAATTTAGAAGGGGGGGGGGGGTTTGATACGTGGATAGATAGATAGATAGATAGATAGATAGATAGATAGATAGATAGATAGATAGATAGATAGATAGATAGATAGATAGATAGATAGATA
>RQTK01000053.1:635896-669750 GCA_003991915.1 Elysia chlorotica | reverse complement strand
CCCCCCCCCCCCCCCCCCCCCCCTCCGGCCAGACAGACTGGAACGATGGTCAGCTCTTGTGCAGTCTGGTCCACTCCTTTGGCGGAGACGTGCCGGGCTGGCCCCTGCTGGACAAGGCAGGGAATGTGGCTACCTGTCAGACAGGTGAGGGTCAGATTAGTTATTGGTAGTTTGGTGGGTTGGACGTCAATTGGTTGGTTGGTTAAAATATCGATTGGTTGGGTATTTAGGGTGTCAATATGTTAGTGGTTGGTGTATCATTTAGTTGAGTGGTTTAAGATATCAAATGGATGGTTGGTTGGTTGGTTGGCTAGGATGCCAATTGTTTGGTCAAGATTTCAAGTTTAGGTTAGTAAGGGTGTCAATTAGTTATTGGTATCATTTGGTTTAGTGGTTTAGGATACCAATTAGGTGGTTGGTTGTTTGTTTATTCGGTTAGGATGACAATTGGTCTGTTGCTTGTTTAGGGTATCAGTATGTATGGTTTTTGAGAGTTCATATTAATTGGTTAGTTGGTTGGTTAGAGGGTCGGCTGGTCGTTTCTTTGATTTGTTAGTTGCTTTCAGCAACATTATGTGGATTTACATGCTGCCATAAAAATATAATTTGGGGTACCAGGAATTCTGATTCATCCGCTTACATTATAATGGTACAGACCAAACAAGAGAATAATGAACCTGAAACTATTATTAGCCCTGCTCAATACGTTTGTGTCCTGTTGCCTCGGTTGGTATTTGATCTTACCAAGTAAATACTCGTAAGAATAATCAAACTTATTTACAGGAACAGCTCGTTTTTATAGTTTAGTCTTTAAAGTTATATGTATGAAATCTTGGTATTATTTTTAAAATTGAGTACTTGATTGTGGGTTCAGACCTTATCTTAGAAAACCTTTCTCTTTTTGACGCAAAATCAATGTTTAAATAATTTTACGTATACTATCATAGCGGTATCGAGTCAAAAAAACAAACGCTTTTCTGAAACATTATTAAGCGTATAACTTATCAAACTGCTAAGTTTTGCTGAAACAGAGCAAACATTGTACGACACTTTAAGCTTTGATGATGAAAGGTTATCTTCTATTTATTGAATTTTTTATTACTAGAAATAATCGTCACTTACCGCGAATCTGTAGAAAGGCAAGAGATTTGCATAGATACATATATGTCAAGTTACCAGTGGTATAAAGTTGTCATGTTTTTATGTATAGTTAAAATATGTAAGCCTCGATTTTGAAGTAAAATGTTCCTCAAATCATGCGTCCATTTACTCTCTTTGTCTGAAGGTAGTTCGTGTTTTCATTCGCTTGTAAATTTTGATTCCTCTAGTGGACATAAAAAGGGCTTAAGCAAACAGTCACTGGATAAATAAATCTTTGGTTTCTAATTTTTTATGAGAGTTACAAAAACACTATAATTTAGAAAGCTAACAAAGCTATCTTGGAAAAGTAAGTTTAATGTTTGGCTGTTTGATTGGCTGGTTTCTCAATTTCTCTATCATCATCAAATTTAACTATAAATAATGGGCATGTTTCCTAAATTATTCATCACGTCTAACTATATTTATAAACTAATGGCCAGTGTTATCCAGTGGAGATGGACATGCCATCACTCCAAAATCCCTAGAGGCCAATCACAAAGGAAAAAGAAAGGTCAGCCGTCAAAAGCAAACTTGGCGGAGAAGCAAACACGCATAGATAAAAGCTGCCGGTACCAATTTGCTGAGCTGAAAAGGACCAGCAAAAACCGAGTCAGGTGGAAGGTAGTTGCTGCGGCCCTATGTTCCATAAGGAATCAAAAGGCTTAAACTAAACTAAATTAAAACGTGTTCCCCAGGCATCGACGCGGCGTACTCACTTGGAGTCCAGAAGACAATCACAGCCAGTGAACTGGCGGACCCAAAGGTTGACCAACTGACCGTTATGACGTATCTGAGCCAGTTCAAGAAGGTCTCCCCTAGGCTGCCCAAAGCGCAGAAGTGCCGCGTGGACACTGGTCTGGAGACGGCCACAGTCGGACACCAGGTTGGTTGTTGAGTCTGTGTGCCCTTTTGTTTTTTAGTATCCACCGTTAGTAACATCACTATCTCGTAGACGGTGTTTAGTTTGTATGTAGTCTAGTTTTAGTACATTCATTATTTTGGTTCATTTCTAGCAGATAACAACATTATTAAAACACGAGACATCATCTGAGAGGAAAAGGAAACTGTTGTTATTTCAACACACATGCGCAAACAATCGCAGAGCGTCAAAAGGTCATGTTGGTGTTGCTTTATGGTGTAAGGGAAATAATCAATAGATACTTTGTTCGATATTAAGACTGAAAGAGTTACTCAGTCGATGATTTACAGTTTTTGATATCATAATAGACGGTATCAAGAAAATAATTACATCTGGCAATTTTAAGTGCTTCCTCTCTCTCTCTCTCTCTCTCTCTCTCTCTCTCTTTCTCTCTCTATCTCCAACTCTCTCTCTCTTTCTCTCTCTCTCTAGCTCTCTCTATCTCTTTATCAAGCAGAGATAATGAGGCGTGGTAAAAAATTTGGGGAAGGAACATAACAATGCATTTACTATTAATTATAGTCTTTAAAACAGAAACGTTCGAAAATTGTTTTTGCCGTTCTTTTTCGTCGTTCCTTTTATAGCAAATAAAGTAGCAGATCTAAGATTCCAAAAGCCACAGAATTTGTCTTTTGTGTGTAATATGTCAATGTTTAGAACTCTTTCAAATTAAAAAAAATATATATAGACGTCAAAGATACTACGCATCCTACGTTCTTATAAACCAAGCACCATGTGATCCTTTTCGAAAAAAAATGTTCAGGCCATGTTTATGCTCCGTCTTGTGGACAAAGACAGCAGCCCGTCTAAGGTGTCTGTGACTGTTACTGGTCAGACGTCTTCACCAGTGTGCGTTCTGACCTGGACGGGCGTAGCGGCAGAATGTGTGTTTGTGCCACAGGAGACAGTGCAGCATAAGGTAGGCAATAGTTATCAGTTTATGGGAACGATGGGGTTCTTTGGTTTATAGGAGAGTATTGTATCCTAGTCTACAGTATAAGATTCAGTTGAGTTGAGTTTGATGTTTAACACCCAACGTCAAAACTTAAAGTTATATTGTGAATGGGTTCCAAGACTGATGTCTGACAGTTTTACGTGAAGAAACACATATACAGTGCGGGTATACCAAGATTTCTGTCTCAGCCAGTCACACAGTGCTGACACAGATCCAACCATTAGCAGAATAAAGTAAAATAGTATCATATTAAGGAAGCAGTGGAGTTCTTAAGTTTGTAATTGAGAAATGTCTCTTAGTTAAGCGTCTAGGAGGTCTTCATTAAGGATAACAAGAGGCTATTGGTCCCATAACTTGTGAAGTTTGATAATTTGTATAATTATGTTTTGCCACAGAGAGACAATGGGAATGGAATAACTTTTTCCCAGGCTTCACAATATACTCACATAGCAAAATACAGATTGCTCAAGTGGGTGCTGAGTCCAAGCCTCGGTCTGTGCGTCAGGAAAAGATTGGGCACCGAGATGTTGGATTTTCGCAACTAGAGGGTGTAGCGCTCCTTTTAATGTTTTTCCGTCGTTTTAGCTGAGAGGCAAGACTACCCTCACAAAAAATATATAGATAAATTCTGCTAATCTATGAAAGGTTAGTTCTTTTGTCCAGCGCGATTTCGCTCACGGAGTGATCTAGTTTTCCTATTTTGTTACTGATACCGGTCCAACTGGTGATGAACAAGGCGATCTAATCGAGAATCGAACTCACAACCTTTCGATTTGAAAACGCGCGCTCCACTTTCGGTAAACTCGTTTCCCCAAATATGAGGCTTTACTTAGCGTAGCAGATCAATTCGTCCATGGTGATTTTTTTCAGATAGCCCCTCCTCGAAAATGTGATTTTTAAGTACACTTTCAACAATAATTTGGATGGGAAAGCTTATGACTCATACGTGGGATGTCCTAATGATGGCGCGGTTGAATTTACCAAAGTCGTCCAAGGTTCGATCCTCAACTAATCCCCCGTTTTCGAGTTAAAATCTTCTTAACACTTAGGATGGAAGAATTATGACTAATAGATTAAAATTTATATGTTTGTAAAAAGTGTTCTCAAAGCAGTGTGCGTTTAAACAACAGAAATTTTGTAAACATTGACACCTTATCAACGTGAAGGTTTCTCTTTAAACTGTGTAAGTCAGTAGCAAGGACTGTTTTGTTAGCTTCGCATTGATTTAAAATGTATCGAAGTACCGGATCTTAAGTACAACGTCGTGGTAAGATTACGACTCGTCTTACGGTATGCGAATAAGAAGCATTAAGACGGGCTGTAAGGCACCAACGTTGTACTTTCTATCAATCATGTACTTCCCAGGCTTTCATTATGCACAGCATTGCCTTCTTCTGTTCCATGTTTCTACGAGAGTTTTCTCCATTGAATTTGTCACTTTGCTAATCATTTACAGGTCCATGTTTACTATGACGGGGAGGAAATCGAAAGCAGTCCAATGCTTGTGTCAGTACTGCGTGATATCAGCAAGGTCAAGGTCACCTCTTCCCAGAGTGTCGTGAGAGTTGGCCAGTCTTTGAGGATTGATGTACGTTGCAGACTCATATTCATGTAGATTTGTGTTTATGTTCTTAACTGACCTAATAAGGTTTAATTTGTATTATATTCCATGTCCATTGTGTGATTTTGTGCTCTCTGCCTCCCTCTCTTTCTCTTCTCTCTTACGGTTTCTTGTATTTTTGTTATAGTGAGTTATGTGTATCTTGTAGCACACCACAAAACAAAGGCAATTTCTATTATGTATATTAGTCTCCATCTCTCTCTTCCTTTGTCTGTCATTTCTCTCTCACTTCTCTCTTCCTCATCTCGTTTCCCTCCTTTCCTCTTCCTAATCCCCCCCCCCCTTTTCCTCTCCCTCTCACTTTCTCGCCACCCCCTTACTTTCCTCTCACTTTTCCCCTCTCTCTATCTCCCCACTCTCATTATCTCTCACACACTTCTTCCCCTATCTTCTTATTTTTGTCTCTCTCTCTCTCTATCGTCCTCTCCCCCTTCCCTTTTCCTCTCTCTCCCTCAATCTCTCTCCACACCTTCTCTCTATATATCTCTATCTCTCCTTCTCTCTCTAGGTGAGCTGTCCTGAGGAACTCCGTGAGTACGTGGAGCTCAGACGCCAGTCTCCTGGGGGAGAGATCCAGATTCTCAGGCTTGACGAAACATCCGCGGGACTCAAGGCTACTTTCCTGCCGTCATCAGTTGGTAAGCCAGCCTGACTTCATTATTTTTTTTATTTAGATGTTATATATATAATGTTGTTGTTGTTGTTGTTGTTGTTGTTGTTGTTGTTGTTGTTGTTGTTGTTGTTATAGTTGTTTTGTTTCTTGTTTGTTTTACAAAACAACTAGGCAGATAGTCATTTTTTGGTTTGGTCATCATCATCATCATTATCATCAACACCATCGTCATCATCATCATCATCATCATCATCATCATCATCATCATCATCATCATCATCATCATCATCATCATCATCATCATCATCATCATCATCATCATCATCATCATCATCATCATCATCATCATCATCATTGTTTTCATTATCATCAGTATCATCATCATCATCATCATCATCATTTTTATGAACATCACTACATCTTCAATATTCGTCATGGAGTACCGTGCCGATTGGCGTTGGTGACCATAACCCTCCCACGCCCGTCCCTTGCATGTCTCCGCTTCAGGTGTGTGGACCTACCAGGCCAATGTTGGTAGCCAGGAGGTCTGTGAAGGCAAGGTCCAAGCCTTTGATCCAGGCGCTGCCCTCCTGATTGGGCCGGACGTCGGAGCTGTTGGGGAGGAGGTTACTCTGCAAGGTAAATCACCTCTAATACTTAAACGTCTCTTAAGTCCATAGGGATAACCATAATAGATGTCTTGCGATAACCGGCCCGATGGCGTAAAAGAAAACTATAGGTTGGGTTGAATGGGTTGAGTTGATTTAACTTCCAGCATCAGCACTTTATAGGCTATATTGTGGACGGAACACAAGACTCACGTCTGACAATTTTATGAGTTGTCACACACGAAACAGGGCGGGGATACCATGACTCCTGTCTCAGTCGGTCACATTAAACGGACACCGACCCAACCAGTAGGGGGCGGAATAGCCAGGGCTCGAACTTGAACTTTTGCGTCGGAAGTCGACATTCTACCCCAGGACCACCGCGCCCCCCAAGGCTATAGGTTAAGTGATCTGCTTTTGCGTCCAAGTGTACCTCTATCCTAGACTTACAGAGCCAATGAGCAATCAGAAAACCCCATGCTTTTGTCGTGATAATGTCACCCGTTACGTAGTGGGATCCCAAAGTCTCTTTTATTTGGTCGAAGAAACCATGATTCTATCAAGTTCAAGGTGTCCTTGGTCTGAAGAAAAGTCCTTTACGGCGACCGCACAACGGTATTTAGTCGATCACGTTATATTGACACGGACCGAGCTAGTAGTGAAAACGCACCCGCTTCACTAGGCCGTGATGTGGGGGTTGGGGTGGAGATTGAACCACAGATCTCCTGCGACGAAAGTGGATGCTCTAACCGCAGTGCTATACCGCGGCCAATGTTAACGTCTATTCGGTTCACAGGGATAGGGTGATCATGTCGGTGATGGGACCTCAGAGTGGGATATCTATGCTTGATCGGGACATTATACGAATTCAAACCCAATAGGAAATAAGGGTTCCTCTCGATAAATAGCATTGAAGTTCTAGCTAGAAACCATGTCGCTATAAGTACCAATCAGCAAAGAGGAAGGTAAGTTAAAGACTACATTTCGAGAGAATAAGAAGATTCAATGAAACAATTATTTATAAACTTGTCAGTAACAACATGTTCGTATCTTGAACAAGGGTTGTAAATTGGGACAGAAAAAGAAGAAAAAACGTTTACTTTACTACGAAACCTCTTTTTTATATTTTCTTCAAATATCCTTACTCGTTGTTTTGTTCGTAATGTAAAAAAATCGCCTATTCTTCAGTAAACACAAAAGGTGCTGGAAAAGAGGACATCCACGTAGAGATAGAATATGAAGGAGGGCAAAGGTCAACCGATGTCAAGGTCACATCAAAAGGGGATATCCAGTATTTGACCTTCAAACCGCAGGCTGAGGGCCGAGTTATGGCAGAGGTCACAATGGCTGGAGAAAACATAAGAGGTACGTGGGTGTCAAATGCGAACTATTTAAAAGATTTTTTTTTAATGCATTGCATTATTATGATAATATAGAAGTTTACAATAATGATAATCGTCGATGTGACAAATATTTAAGATATCATTTCAGGCTCTGAACAAAATGAAAATTATCGCCCTGAACCTTGGCGTCTTAAAAAGTTACAAAAGCCAAGTTATTGAACTAAACAAAGCGAACACACCTTTGCATTACAATGGTAATCCGATCTTTTCTACCAGGTTGTTAGAATAGTTTAAAGAATAATTTTAGACTTTTAAACCTGTTGTCTACATAGATTTATGTTAACAATTACTCTCAAAACTGCCAAAAGTTTGAACTTATTTTGAATCTCGTTCGATGAGTTCACCGTCTATCTTTGGAAATTATTGGTTATAATTTATAATTTCAAAATTGCGGCGTCGTAGTTTCCTTCTCAACCATACAATTTAGTGAGTATAAATTCATTCATTCTCCTTACCCCAGGATCTCCAAAGTTTCTTAGCGTAGTTGACCGCGGGAAAATCCAAATCTACGGAGACGGTTCCATTAAGGGCAGCAGAGGGGTGGAAGCTTGTTTCACTGTCAACATGGCAGGCATAGCCGGCGCAGTCACAGCTGAAGTTCAAGGTCAGTATTATCTCTAAAACTGATGCATGTACCTCACTGAGGTTTAAAGGAGTTTAAGTATATAGATGTTAATCTATATCACGAAATATAAGTGTACATTATCTTTCCTCTACTCTATTTTAGTATAAATGAGCCAAGTGCATTTTTTAAATTGACATCTGGATGATTTTATAACCTATTTAAACATTTTTTTTCAGAAATAAAACTATTCGATAATAATTTAGGGGCTGTAAGCATTATGCTTTTCCACTGTACTTGTATCTTTACTTTAAAAGATTCAAATGGGTACTCCGCTAAACCACGCAATACTATATACGACACACCAAGTCAAAATTGTAAATCATGTATCAAAGACTGTTAAAATTCTATTTAAAAATGTACTGTTTGTAATTTTTATATTCTTCTTCATATATATACTTCAAAAAACTGTTTCTAAAAACGGTATCATTCAAAGTGATAAAACAATTCATTTTTGTATTTTTATTTCTAACGAAGTTTGAAGTCATGATATATGGAATTTTACAGTTCTGACCCAGCCCATCCTCTCTCTCTCTCTCTCTCTCTCTCTCTCTCTCTCTCTGCGTGCCAATCCATACCCTTATCCTAATCTATGTTTTCATCCCCTATATTTTTACGGACTTATCTCCTTAATTTTATTATTTCCCTCTTGTGCTTCTCTACCAGGACCAGATGCCCCAGTTACCGTCACCAAAGAAAACACATCTCCATATGTATACAGATTCTGCTATGTACCGACCAAAGTCGGCATATACACAATCAATGTTCTTTGCGACGAGAAATCCCTGCCGGGTAAGTATCTACTTCTATTGCTATGAGAATAGGATCTAGGACAGATATAATCTAGATGCAATGTTTTCCATCTTAATCTAAAAAGTGCAAAAAAAAAAAGGACGTATGTCATTATTGTAGAACAGCAACAATATGGAGTCTACCTTCTTGAACAAAGCTCACTAGACGAAATGGGGTTGGGGCAAGGGAAGGTGTGTGTGTGTGGGGGGGGGGGGCTATCTGGTGGTGGTGGTGTGGTAGGGCGTTGTTCTCCCAATCTTGAGGTTCGGTTCGAAACCCATGATGGATCGAAAGTTTTTTTCCCCCCAAATTCGTCCCCAACGTAGCATAGCACATGAGGAATGGATAAGTTTGTTAATGGTGAGCAATATCACACAGTTCTGTTTTCTTTAAAGACCACGGTAGAATTATTTCACAAAAACATTCAACTTATTTTTCATAAGAACATGTATAGTCGGAGAAGTTTTTAAAGTGAGACTTTGGAGTCCTATAGTACCAATCGCAATGGAGAAAAATAAGAAGATTATAGGCTTATGAAAATAACAATACAAAATTATTTTTGTGTGAAGTTGCTTCAATATATCAGTAAACGTGGACACAACGTTCTTCCTTTTAAATCTTCATCTAATTTAACGTATGCAGCTACTTGTACATTATAATGCATGCATGGTCTGGCCTGAACGTAAATATAAATGTGCTTAGTCTCATCATGATCATGTTGGCTTGCCTGTTTCTCAGACGAAGCCTCCCGCACAATCCGTCTGAAAAACTCTTTGTCTTAGGCTAAACTACATACTTAAAGACTTTGTTTTGCCCTTTTTTCTAGTCATTTGTAAAGAAATTTTTTTATCGGAGATAGTAAAGCTTTCTCCACGTTTTAACGTCTCCTAGGTCTTACAAAAAGTCATATTCGGCGCCGGTACCCTCAATCGGAGTACCTGGGACTTTGTCGATCACATTATACAGTTGAGCTGAGTTGGTTTTAACGTCCAACATCAGCACTATGTAGACTATATTGTGGACGGGCCCCAAGACGGACGTCTGACAATTTTATGTGCTGTCACACACGAGACATGGTGGGGATACCATGCCTCCTTTTCTCAGCCGGTCACATTATACTGACACCGATCCAACCAGTAGGGGACGCAATTCAAACATTCGAACTCGGGACCTTTTGCGTCGCAAGCCAATGTTCTACCCCTGGATCACGCGCCCCCCTTCACATTATACAGACACCGACCTTACGAATAGTGAATAGGGAATAACGAAGTTCGGTGCAAAAAATGAACATATCAGCCTTTAACAATTACAGAGATGTCCATTACTGGCATAGATAGAGCCCGTCGTCGAAAGGCGCAATTGCCAGAGCAGGGTTCAAACCACGATCTGCATTGGAAGTCTGCGCTATACCCTAAGGCTAGGCTACCTCACCCCCATTAGTAGAAAACTATGATAGTGTCTTTTTTTTTAAACTCCAGGCTGTCCCTACAGGGTGCCGGTAACTGACAAGGGCCAGGTCAAGCTTGTAGGTGACATGTCCGAGAGACAGGACGAGACTGGACGCCTGGCTTTGGCCACTGGTCTGCAGACAGTGCTGAGGTTTACCACTGACCGCGCTGGTCCAGGTACGGAGGAAAGAGGAAGAGAGTAAGAGAAAGAGGGAAATAAATGGAGGGGAGGGAGATGGGGAAGGGAATAGGGAGAGGGAGAGAAAGAGAGGGCCGGGAAGACTGAGGGAGGGAGGGAGAAAAGTAAGAGATGGAGAGGGAGAAAGAGACACAGCGGGAGATAGGGGGGGTGGGGATAGTGATAGAGAGAAGAGAGAGGGAGAGAAAAATAGTGTAAAAGTTGTATAGCTTACTAAAACCAAATTACAGTTATCATTCTCAAAATAGGAATGGTCGTTACGAGGGAAATTATTATAGTGAGAAAATATAGAATGTCATTTACGAAGCAAAGTTCACATTGTAACAGTATAAAAAATAGATTCATAGAATGTCCGTTACGAAGAAAAGCAATTAGTAGCATAATAAGAAAATTAAGAATGTTCATTACGAAGAAAAAAAAATTATCACAAAAAAAAAACGGGAAAATTCCCTTGCCCCCCCCCCCTCATCTAAATCCCCAGGTATTTTCAGCGCCGAGGTTCTCAGTCCAGACGGTAAACTGCCCGTGCATGTGGACCAAGAGTCTGGGGTCGCCACCGTCTCTTTCCAGGCCAGTACGGAAGGTGGGTGTTGTGAAAAGTCCTGTTGTTATTCTCTTACTTTGCTAGAATAAATAGAAACAAACAATAAAATGTTCTTTAAAAGAGTGTATAATTTCAACATCTGAGTGTATGCATCTGCTATGAAATTTTCAACTTTGTAAAATACTCTCAGAAAGTGTTAAAGATTAAAATCTATTAGCTGTCAAATACTGACTATATAAAAACTTTTGTTTTGTTTTATATGTAGATTTTAAAAAACTATACATGGTGACAGTGCTAAGTAACAGTGTTGACCTGTGAGACTTTCTGGGCTTTTTCATGCACAATTCGTTGAGCTCTGGTCCTCTTAACATAAGAAAAAAAAAACACCCCACAAATTACAGTATGTTGATCGTTTTTCACTTTCAAATGGTACATTTTTAATCTCTATAAGTTTATTTTTCATAATTGTTATTATTATTATTATTATTATTATTATTATTATTATTATTATTATTATTATTATTATTATTATTATTATTTTTATTACTATCATTATTATTATCATTGTCGACTTAATCTGCAGGTTTCAACAGTACGGCTTATTCTATGCAATTTACAATCAATGAATCGATCAATGATCTAATCGATAAATTCATCTATCGATTTATGAATGAATGAATGAATCAATCAATAAATAAATAAATAAATAAATAAATCAATCAATCAACCAATCAGCAATAACTTAATCAATCAATCAACATCTCAATAACTGTTCATTTCTTTTAACTAATCAGCAAACCAATTGACCAATCCATCATCTTAGTAGGTCTATCCAACTCATCCATCAACCAACCAACTGATTTACCTGTACTCCCCTAGGTGACCACTACATTCACCTGTACTGGAGCGAGTCCCCCATCGAGTGCAGCCCCATCCTGGCCTACTGCCCTGGACCTCAGCTCCCCGTGAACGCAACACGGGTCACCATCTCGGGCCAAGGGGCGGAGTTAGGACGGGTCGAGGTTAGGACTGACTTTCTGATTGACGGCCGGAAGGCGGGGCCTGGTAATGTTATCTAACTCATTTTTAACCCTTTCTTTACAGGCGGGACTTAGAAGTCCCACTATTTTAAAATACCAATGACACCGTCAAAATTTAGTTTAAGGTGATTTACATACATGCAGCCTCCTAAATTCTCCATTTTTTTAGCCATTGTGCATTGTACATTATAGCGATATATTTGTGGGCAAAGGGCGGGCCGAGGTTAGGACTGACTTTCCGATTGACGGCCGGAAGGCGGGGCCTGGTAAAGTTATCTAACCTATTTTTTATTATGCATTGCACATAATAGAGACATACCGTAACATCTCAATCACTAAGTTCTACTAGCTCCTTATTTTCGTCCCAGTTCTTACTATCTCGTTTTCTGTCTCCATTTATTTGTCTGTTTAATTCTTTCTCTTGTTCAATCTCTCTCGCTCGCTCTCACCCTTCCTTTTTTCCTATCTTTCTCTTTATCTTATCTTTTTGAAAATAAAGTTATTTTTCATGCACAGCCCAATATCTCTTTCTTGTGTGCATTCGTCTATATGCTCCTTACATATTGTCTTCAAAATTAGTTAATCACGTGGGGTTTTATTTTGTCTGAAGCAGTAGACTTTAATTGCCATTTCTTCTTGTCTTTTCTTTGCTGACTTTTTTTTTTTTTAGGGGTAGGATGGGCAAAGTTTGCCATCAGTGAAATAAAAACATAACATTTTTCCGAAATGTCAGGTGTTCCGAAGGTGGTCATGCAAGGCGTCCATGCAGATGTACCAGTGGAGATGAAGGCCTTGCAGTATGATCGTTACAGATGTGCATACACCGCCCCTGCACCAGGTCAGATAATCTGACACATAGTAGTTGTAGTAGTGGTTGTAGTACATGTAGTAGTAGTAGTAGTAGTAGTAGTAGTAGTAGTAGTAGTAGTAGTAGTAGTAGTAGTAGTAGTAGTAGTAGTATAGTAGTAGTAGTAGTAGTAGTAGTAGTAGTAGTAGTAGTAGTAGTAGTAGTAGTAGTAGTAGTAGTAGTAGTAGTAGTAGTAGTAGTAGTAGTAGTAGTAGTAGAAGTAGCAGTAGTAGTGGTAGTAGTAGAAGTAGTAGTAGTAGTCTATGACTATATGTCTGTGTGTGTGTCTCTCTCTCTTTCTCTCTCTCTCTCTCTCTCTCTCTCTCTCTCTCTCCCTCTCTTTTTCTTTTTAGCCTGTAAAGATTTCTTTATCTACAAAACTACATAACAACAAATGAGTATACGCTTTAAGTAATTTTATCCTAGTTACCTTTTTTAAACCAATCTATTTCAGGAGGGTTCTTACTCTACGTCTACTGGTCCGACGCTCTAGTTCCAAGCTGTCCCCTCAAGGTCACTGTGACACCCAAGGGCGACCCACGCAAGGTCAAGGTCACAGGGAGTGGATTGGCTGGTGGAGTCGCAGGGCAGGAGTGGAAGGTTTTGGTGGATACAGTTGATGCTGGACCCGGTAATATTTTAACAAGGACAAATAGAGAAAATAGTGATTTTTTAAAATCTATCTTTGTAGAAAAGGTTAAGGAGAAAAATGGAATGGTTGTTATAATTAACCGTAAGCTGATTAAAAAAAAAGCAACAGCAACCCAGAAACCATATTTTTTCCTAAATAATAATGACTGCCTCTTTTTTATACCACGAGAATTGTTGGGATAACGTTTTTGCAATAATGTACAAAATAACTTACTGTGTTGCGTTTATTCCGCAAACTCATCAATAATAATATCTACTGTCAGGTGACGTCACAACACAATTTTATGACGATCGGGCGCAAATCGTGAGATGCGACGTTACAGAACCCGCCTCCGGGCAGTTCCTGCTAAATCTGTTCCCCTTGAAAATCGGACTACACAAACTGCACGTCACTT
This sequence comes from Elysia chlorotica, assembly GCA_003991915.1. NCBI lineage: Eukaryota > Metazoa > Mollusca > Gastropoda > Plakobranchidae > Elysia > Elysia chlorotica. The sequence goes on along the minus strand of RQTK01000053.1, from coordinate 655,953 downwards.
ACGACGGTTCTCACGTTAATGGTGAGCCTTAAATAATTGGGTCCTGGTGCTATACTACTAACTTTTGAAATCTTAATGATATTGTGACATTTCAAACTTATGTTTATGCAGAAAAATGTTTGTTTAGGTTAAAGTATTGTGGATTTTTTGCTCTATCTTTTTTTTAATCAATGGCTTCCTTCTTCATTCTCCGCTTGACAGCTTTTATTTTTCTCTCACATTTTTACATGTATCTTCAAAGACCTGGTACAGAACATGATTCTAGTTTGACCCCCACCCCCTCAAAAGACACAAACCTTCACAAGCTCTTATAACTGACTTTGCACTATGTGTAGGCTAACTGTCATGTTAGCCACACCTCTAATGACCCAGATTAATTTTATACTGGGTGCAACTGTCATGACGTTGTTGTTGGTTTAACGTCCAACATCAGCACCATTATAGGCTTTATTTTGGACGGGCCTCAAGACTTACGTCTGAAAATTTTATGTACTGCCACACACGAGACAGGGCGGGGATTCCATGACTCCTGTCTCAGCCGGTCACATTAAACTGACACCGACCCAACCAGTAGGGAGGGCAATCGCCAGGACCTTTTGCATCGGAAGCTGATGTTTTATCCCAGAACCACTGTGCCTCCCAACTGTCATAACACTTATCCCATGGTCTTTCACATAACTCACCTTACAATCGTGTACCTGCCATACCCTCCACCCCAGGCAGCCCTTTCGAGATGTTCGCGGGCGCTCCACCAGACCCTAGCAAGGTCCAGGTGTTTGGGCCCGGGATTGAGGACGGCATTGTGGGCGAGTTCGAGTCCAGGTTTCTGGTCGAGACCCTAGGCGCTGGGGCTGGTCAGCTGGCAGTCAAGATCAGAGGGCCCAGAGGTCAGTGGCTTAGTGTCAGGGGAGAGGGGGGGAAGGTCGGTATAGTTTTTATAAACTTAAGGAAGGATAACAGTTCCGGCTTTTTAAAGACACTATCTTGGAATGATAGGCTTTATGTGAAGGCGTTGCCATACTAAATTATTGCTTCTGAATTTATCAAGGTAAAGGCAATTATTGTGTTTTTCTCTTTAAATAGTACATATACATGATTTTACAAAGATATGGAGGAAAACCAGTCGTTTTAGAAGTACAAACTAATATTGTCCTGTTTCAGTCACTCCCCTATTACTGACAAAATCTTTATACTATGCAATAAGCTTAAGGCAGGTACCCAAAACGGTTTATTGGTTTTTGTAATAATTAAGACAAGAGGCATATTCGTTATGTTATTAAGCAGTGCAGGTTTAAAAAGACGGAATCATACAACCATGCTGAAATAACGAAGAGTTGTGGGGCTCTGTCAAAGACGCCTCTATTAACTACTATTACTTACTGACAACATCATCATGCAATATCACCAGATTCGGGCAAGGACTTTTAAAATTATATTTTACTGATTTTTTTGTAATTAAATTAAAGGCAATAATATCTTTGTTTTCTTAAAAAAAAGAAATGTAAAAAAGTATTTTTATTTTTGACGTTACATAACCTTTATGACTCGAGCCAAACACGGTTGAGAAACATCTAAGGAAAAAAATAACTCCAAGACAATAATTACATTATTAACGTTCCTTTGGTATAGATGGTGGATGCATAAGTCTCTTTATTTCTGGTTTAACCTGGTACACTAGAAAGTGCTATGCAATACTCGTGGTCGTAGCGTTTTTTTTTTTGTTTTTTTTGCAGTCGAGGCAATGTGTGAGTTTATTATTTAGAAAAGTTGATGAGCATAGTGAAGTATTGACGCAGTTATTAGATTTTTAAGATGAAAATAACACAATTTGAAAGATCAAACTTTTTTTTTTAAATAATTTTTTTTTAAATTTTGATTATATATCCTAGATTTTTCGATGGTCTAACACTATCTACTAACCCTGTGTATTTCTCTGCATCCCTGCAGGAGGGTTTAGAGTGGACATGAGGAGGCAGACCCAGACAGGGCGGACTATAAACTGCAGGTAACAGATTCGTGCGCCACATACACATTAGAAATATTGGTCTCATACCAGCTGAATGGACTAGGAATAGGATAGGGTATAGAATGTCTTGTCTTCAACTTGTCTTTTTTTGTCTTCTATCAATGCCGCATGTCGCCGTATAGGACCCCAATAGTAGTCTAGGAGACGGTAAACCCAAAGAGTGAGTGAATGAGAGAGAGAGAGAGGGGGAGAGAGAAAGAGAGAGAGAGAGAGAGAGAGAGAGAGAGAGAAAGAGAGAGTGAGAGAGATTAAGTCATATAAAGGAAGATATATGGAAAGAGAGACAGTCAGACAGACAAACACAGACAGACGGGCAGCCAAAAAGAAAGATACAAACAAACACACATAAAGAGTAGTTCCCTATCTCCTCATGATAAACATCGCCCCCCACCCCCCACCCCCACCCTTTCCCAGATACGACCCCAGCGAACCTGGCGAGTACGAGATCAGCGTGCGGTGGTCAAGCGTGCACGTACCAGGCAGTCCTTTCACTGTCCACCTGGCCGAGACAGGTGACCAGCTGGACAGGCTGACCAATGAGAGAGGCTTCCTAACGCGGGAGGAGAAACTGGCGGGCTGGCGAGCCGAGATTTGAACTTTGCCTGGTATTTTGGGTAGCATCGAGTTTTCACAGGGAGCATATTGCGTATGTTGGTCAGGATACTGAAGGCGGTTTGCTTCTTTCTTCAAACCTTAGTAGGGGGCGCGGTGGTCCTGGGGTAGAACATCGGCTTCCAACGCAAATCCGAGTTCGAGCCCTGGCGATTTCGCTCCCTACTGGTTGGGTCGGTGTCAGTTTAATGTGACTGGCTGAGACAGGAGTCATGGTATCCCCGCCCTGTCTTGTGTGTGGCAGCACACAAAATTGTCAGACGTCCGTCTTTGGCCCCGTCCACAATATATAGTGCTGCTGTTGTACGTTTAACCAACCAAACCAACCAACCAACCAACCAACCTTCAAAGGAACACAAGGAAAAGATATAATAATAAAAGACAAGGAGTACGCGTATCTGCTATAGAATGCACTATAGATCGAGGCTTCTATAAGAACAGGCAAAGTCGTTGAAATGATTGCAGTGAACATATTTTAGCGTATAATTTTAACAGTGATAAATCATTACTAAAGTTAGTTGAAATTGATACTCCGAGAATATTTTTATGTTCAGCCTACTCAGCCTACACTGCAACAATGAGAAATGACCCAACTGTTTCTAATATTTGAATGGTATATTTCACTTAAACTCTATATGCAATATGTTGTCTACTGCTATTTTTGGAAGCCTCAGCCACAGACAAAATTTTGACCAGAGAGAATCAAATAGAGCGAGGCTTTCAAGAATAACAGGCACTGTCATCGAAACAACAGAATAAAAAAAAACATTTGGCATTTATAATCAAACTGAGCTCTGTCATTGAAATATTAGGCACAGTTGGGGCATTATACATTCTAGTAGGTTTTTATCAACCGAAAATACTTACGGTACTGAATATCATTCTCCCCCAAGCATGATACTAATCTAAATTAATTAGATGACCATTACCCTTTTCAGGAAAAATTATGTTCACTTCAGCCAGTTTAGTTTCTCCGCCATGTTTCGTGTGCCAGCACATACATTTGTCATACGTCAGTCTTGGGGCCTGTCCACAGTACAGCCTATATAGTGCCTGACTTTGGACGTTAAAACCTACTCAAACTTCACTCAAAATTTTGCTTGCTATTTTGGGTAGAATCGAGTGTGAGTTTTCAGGGGGAGAATTTTGTGCATGTTGCTGAGGATACTTAAGGTGGTTTGCTTCTTTCTTAAAACCTTAGTAGGGGGGCGCGGTGGTCCTGGGGTAGAACATCGGCTTCCGACGCAAAAGGTCCGGATTCGAGCTCTGGCGATTTCGCTCCCTACTGGTTGGGTCGGTGTCAGTTTAATGTGACCGGCTGAGACAGGAGTCATGGTATCCCCGCCCTGTCTCTTGTGTGGCAGCACATGCAATTCTCAGACGTCAGTCTTGGGGCCCGTCCACAATAAAGCCTATGTAGTGCTCATGTTGGACGTTAATTCAACCCAATTCAATTTAACTCAAAACTTAGTCAAATTTATCTGAGCAATGGTGAACCACTGTAAATACAATATAAGACATAGAGTAAGCAAGCATCACGCTAGCTCCCCTTATTAACAGCACTGTGAGCTCCTTGTGTGAAACGTCTGTTTAAGTTTTCAATCTCTGGTTTGACCCTTTTCTAGTCATTAGAGTGAGATTGAACTTGATTAGATTGTAAATATTTTTTTGCCAACGGATTTCCCTCCCCCCAAAAAAAACAAAACAAAAAAAAAGCAACAAAAAAAACAACCTTTAGGTCGGTAGACTATGAAGTTTCAAATGAGAACCATCGATATCGATAATTCAACCTCTTATTCATAGAAATATTTTGTAAGATTTTCTGCACACTATAGGTAGAGGCATCAATGTGTGTGTGTGTGTGTGTGTGTGTGAGAGAGAGAGAGAGAGAGAGAGAGAGAGAGAGAGAGAGAGATGGGGAAGGGACAGAGATAATGACAAAGGCATACAGAGATAAACTTCAAGTCAGAGATCCAAAACATGGAAAAGAAAGAGAAATAGATAGATAGATAGATAGATAGAAATAGAGAAAAGAGAGAGAGATACAGTCAGACAGACAGAAAGATAGACATATAGACAGACAGACAGACAGGCATACACACAGACAGACAGACAGCAGGCAGGCAGACAGACAGAGAGTAATATCAAACAAACAAGACGAGAGCGATTTAACAACTCTACATCACATTTCTACTGCCATAATGCGCAATACAATACACATTTTAACTGCATCAGGCTGTAACGAATGAAGAATACATGCTTAATTGTCCTGGAGAATTTTTATGCAATTTTGTCAAAATGTCCATTAGTATCAATTAAAGATAAACATAAGTTTGTGTGAACAAAAGAGCAATAATAGTTTATTACTGCACAATTAAAATGTTTGTTTTTTAGGTGTGAAGTTATTGTGATTGCCAAACCTTTAACATGCAAAAAGTCGACCAAATTGCAACACATCATGGTTTAGAGCTGAAAGTGGACAGATGTAATAAAAGAGGCTAGAACAAGCCTATTTTAAATTTCGAAACCGAGATTAAAAAAAAAATCACCTACAAAAGCAAGTCGATAATTTTCTAAACATCTTTAAAAAATGAATGTTGTTTCCTGTTATATATATTCTCCATCTAAGCAGATGTACAGCTAAACATGTCGCATGTTAGGTAAAACTTTTATTTGGTCATACAGTAGGCCTACAATGTGTTATTTCGTTCATTTCAAAATCCTAATCCTGTTCCAGGTTTCCATTCATGAAGTAAGCTGTATGTACATGTTTTAACTATGCTATTTATACCGTGTAAACGACCTAATAAAGTATAATTTCATGTATTTTTTATTTATTCACACAGTTGAAAGTCAATTTCTTTTGTTTTTCACTCGAAACGATGACATATCAATGTGCCCCATTATCAAAATAAATCTATGATAGAATATATCCCATTGCCCTTTTCTTTTTCTTTTGAATGTAGTTGAGATATTTCATAAAATATACTCTTGTACAAATACAAACTTTAAGGAAAATGAAAACAACAACCAACAAAACAAAATAAAAACAAAAAATATCGGTGGGGACGAAGAAGTTCAACCAGTATTGCACAACACCTTCTTATCAGCGGTTCCTGGTTCGAATACACCCAGGCCGCCTTATTTCCCATTGATTGGATTGATAACTGTATAAATTGACTGACCCAATCCTGTGAATGTACCACTCTGGCATCCCGTTGCTGCAAAAGACTAGTAGATACCTGCTCTTGTTCAGGAGAGATACCCCTTTCAAAAAGGCTGACGTCTATTTATTGTTGCAATTAAGTTGACATGGCATGACGGTTTAAGCACAGGTTGAGTTGAGTTGGTTTTAACGTCCAACATCAGCACTATATAGGCTATATTGTGGACGGCCCCAAGACGAACGTTTGACAATTTTATGTGATACCACACACGAGACAGAGCGGAGATACCGCTCCCCCCTTAAGCAGAGGTATAATATTATTCCTTTACTCTGCTCTACAGATCGTACTTTTAGAGAGCAACTGAAAACGTTTTCGTTCAATTAATAGATATCTGGTAAAGGTTTTCTGTTGTGTCAAATACAAACGAACACATGTAATAGCTCAGTAAGGTGAAAGCCATACGCCACTATTTTTTCCTTCTTGTATATTAGTTGTTTTGGTTTTTTATTTGGTACCTAAGCGTTGGAATTAGTTGACATCTATGTGTGTTACAGTTTGCAATATACAAAAGCAGTCTCCTGTATAATTAAGCGGAGACGATGATCTGTAAGGTGTAAGTTCCGTTAACTAATCACGACTGTATATAACACACCAGACCTAAATGCTCCAGATTTAAGCCCCATATAGACGTCATTCCAGACGTCATTGAACTTTGGCAGCCCAAAATCTCTCTATATAGTCTGTTGGCACCGGTACCAGAAAGCAAGGCCAAAGGTTCTTGAAGCGTGATGGTCAAGGCATTAGAGACTTTACGATAAAGAGGTCCATAGCAAAAACAAAGACGATAAGTAAGGGAATCTACACCAATGTCCAATCATGGCTCTGTCCTAGACTCATGGGGCCAATGCGTGATCAGAAAACCCTGCATCAAAGAGTCGTGATTAGGTCAACCTTTATCGCCGTATGGGTCGCAAAGCCTGTATTAATTTATACTCGTCAGGCTAGAGCTAAAGTGACACTGTTTAGTAGAGATTTACACCATACAATGCTTCATTACAACCGATTGAGAGACGTAGAGACATTCAGACTGTTGCAGGGAAAAAGCTTACAGTCACGGAATGCTAGGCCAAAGTTCTAGAATATGGACAGTACGGTAAAATTGTGTGAAATGGTGTGGAAGAGTCCAATGCGTTATGACGTTTGTTTCACTAATCTTGTGGGATTATCAACGGAAAATTAGTGGGACTGTAAGCAGATTAAAGCTCTTCTATATTTAACTTTAATAGCGAATATTAGTGTAAAGATACGCTATAGAACTTTATAATTATACTTTTGATTAAGAGTTTGTTGTTGGATAAGGAATAGCGGGGTTGTATTGATGGAGATAGATAAACGAATTCCTACCAGAATATTGTGTTATATCTACATCTTGCAATCCAGAGCCCTAAAAGGTTAACCCCCCTCCCCCACTCAGCACACAGAAAAAAACCCACAACCATACGATCATCCTTGATAACCAAGAATACTTTAAACCTGGAGAGATTTTCGATTTTATCGGATCAGAGATTGAATTTAGCGTTTTTTTATGTTAACTTTAGATCAACTTCTAAAAAAAATCCAAACTCCAAAATAGGTGTAGCTCTTCATTGTGTAAAGTTTATTTTTGGACCATGTGGATTAGCAGACGGCTGAGTTCGGAAGTTCCCAGAGTCCCTGGTGGTGGTACTGGTGGCTGGTGGTGCCACCAATCGATCAGATTGCTTGCCATATGGCGCGAGTGTAATTCGATCTGGTTCAATCACTAAGTTAGATCGGCCTGGAGCTATATATAATCTCATGCAAGTTTAATGTGCTGTAGATTTGATGAAACAGTGATCTTAGTAAAATTATTACCATAATTATGCTTCCTATCAGTGAAACACAGTTGTATTAATATCTATTGTGTCACATTAAGTCTATTTAGAAGTATTCGACGGTAAAAAGGTTTGTTTGTGATAAAATTGATGCTGTATTGTTACCCTGGAGAGGCTAAGCTTTAAAATATTTATGGTAATTACCTTTCATTGTTTTTTAATCTTTGAAATTGAAGGAATTGCACATGTATAAATGAGACTTTCTATAAAATCGGAAGGAAATTTCGGCAAGAGTAATTCCACATTGTTTGATGACATGAGAGGTGTTCAACAAGAGAAAACTTCATAGCGTCGTTTTGCAGTGTACCTAAAAATATTTGCCGTTTGCACGGTTAATATTTTTTAAAGGCTAGAGTCACTCGCACTGGTTAGCACTAACGTTACACACTCCCCTTGCTTGGTGAGCGTACTTGATGAGTTTAATACAAGGCATCCCTAATGGTTCTGTGCACGGTGCCATCGACGCATGAAATGGCGTAAACTTCATTGAAACTTGAGCATAATTCTTTCTCGCTGTAATATTAAATTTTGAGTAAGTAACTGCAACCATATCAAGTTAGTTCATCGAGCAAACCGAGTAAGTAATGTTAAAAGATGCAATTTATTCTAACCTTTAAAAGAGAATATAAAGCGCGCAAAGGGAAATTATTTTTAAACATTTGCGTCAACCAGAACATAAAACTGGAACTGATTTTACCATAACATTCCTCGTGCTCTCACATAATTTATATATAAATAATCTTATATAGTTTTGCGAAGCCCTCCTTTAAAGAAAGCCTTATATAAGAACTCTCATATCTACGAGGGCAGGCTGATAAATAAGGGCCGTTTTTGAATAACTTTTTTTATTTGAAGGACTACAGAAGAAAGTTACACATCAAATGAAAGCTTAGAGTCTCACCTATCTGATGAACTATCATTTTTCAACATAGTCACCATCGCGTTCAATACAGAGGCGCCAGCGTTGTACACGTTTTCGCATTCCGTCGGCGAAGAATTCTGGTGTCTGGGATCGGCACCAAGAGCGAACATCCGCCTCAACTTCTGCATCGGTTTCATAGTGATTTCCTTTGAGATGTTTCTTCAGCAAAGGAAATAAGAAAAAGTCAGACGGGGCCAAATCAGAACTGTATGGCGGATGTGGTATGGTAGGAAGTTCCAACTGCTGTAAAGCGCACTGGGTTTGGCGACTGGTGTGTGGCCGAGCATTATCGTGTTGGATGACAACGTCTTTGACTTTGTCCTGTCGAACCCGTCTGAGTCGGCCCTTCAATGCACGCAGAGTTGACACATATCTCTCTGAATTTATTGTTGTGCCTTGCTCCAAAAACTCAATATGGACGATACCTTCCATGTCCCAGAATATTGTCAGCAAAACCTTTCGAGCTGATGAGACGACTTTGAACTTCTTCGGGGCTGGAGAGTTCTTGTGTCGGTACTGCATAGACTGCATCTTGCTCTCTGGGTCATATTGATGCACCCAAGACTCGTCACCAGTGATGATGCTCCGCAGAAAACGCTCGCCGTCATGAGTGAATCTTTCCAACAGTTGTGTACAGATCGTTTTCCTCTGTGCCTTCATTTCCACAGTGAGCTGTCTCGGTACCCATCTTGCCGAGACTTTCCTGTAACCAAGATGGACTGTGATAATGTGATGAACTCGTTCTTTTGAAATGTCAAGCGCATTTGCAATGTCTTTTTGTTTCACTCTTCTATTTGCAACAATCATTTCGTCTACATTCTGTTGGTGCTCAGACGGGTTCGACAGGACAAAGTCGAAGACGTTGTCATCCAGCACGATAATGCAGTGGGCTTAATACATAGTATCACCCCTTCCCTGATATTATGCGTTTACTTATGTAACGTTTCGTCATCTGATTTCTGCATAGCGATTACCTCACGTTTAACCCTCTCATCTCTGGAGACAGTGGACTTAATACCCAGTATCAAAACTACACCTTGTGTCATAATTATTATGTTCGTGTTTTTTGCATAAGTATACATTTTCCGGTGTTATGTTCGGAGATTATGTAGTACACACACAAGTATCTGAGACTAGCGTATTACCAACCCTGTCCTCACTATGTGGAGACAGTGGACTCACTACCAAGTATCAACTGCATCTCTATCATGTAATGTTCGTGTATTGTGTACAACAATATCTTCTAAGGTGTTAAATTCGCACAATCTGTAGTGCATACACAATTACTGGGGATTAGCTCATTATCAATACTTTTGGTACATCACACACAACCATACCATCTCTAGTTTTAAGTTGTTATATTATGTGATGCCTACACAATTTATGTCGATTAAGTCATAACTAATCATTTTCGTGTATTGCACACAACTATTTCATCTTTAGTTGTATGTTCGTATACTGTATTATGTAGTAACTACACAATTACTGGAGCTAAGCTCTTTATCTAGCGCCCCATCTGTAGAGTGTTTGTGTAGACCTGTTATGACCAGACCCTAGGTACGGGCTGTATAATCAACCAGGGATTAGCGGACTCCGTCGGCAGTTACACGATCTGGTTTGTTCCATGATTTGGTCAGGACCTTGCGTGCTTTGCCTGGGATATAGTGCTACATTAGTAGATCCACCCTCTGGTGCTTTTTGTTGCTTCAACGGATTTGTGATTGGCACTCTCAGGTTGTGAAGTAATGTGATCTCTATGTAAACTTAAAGACAAAGCGCTAATGTAGATATAGTTTCGACAAATCTTTTAAGAGCATAATTTACGACCAGTAATACAATAAAAGTGATATTTGCATGGATTACGTTATCCACGAGAGCCTGACACATTATTTTAAGGTATGACCAGTAAAGTAAAGTAGTGTTATTGTGTTCTATCATTGTTTGATATCAACAAGAATAAAAGACTCGGGTGTAAAAGAACACCAGCAGACAGTATATAAACTTCTACAAGTCTTTTTTTTTATCAGATTAGAAATATGTGGTGATAGAAACTTACTGTCGTTGTACGAGTGTGACTTTAAATGTCTTAACAAACAGGAAAGTCGATTAGATACGTACACTTTTTATATTAAAGTGAAGTGTATTGGTATAATTATATGAGTATTTCACACTGTTTTTTAAAACAATCTTTCGATGTTCTAGTCTAGACGATAGCATGGTATTGTGAATAGGCAGATGGTCATTGCTATATTTCTTTGTACTTGATGTGGGTGTAGTTCTCTAGAATAATAATTTGAAGACGCTTCAATTATTAAAAACCATTATAGTATACATTTTTGCTTTTGATACATTTATTTAAATGCCATTTTATAACTTTTGACAGGTGAAACACCAATGATGACTATGCCACGCCCCAAAGAGGGTATATGCTAATGATCACACAAAAAAACCCACCCAGTTTCGTGAAGCCAGTTTCATGAAGGATATTTTCGCGGAAAAAGTTACAGGTTCAAACTTGCTAAAGAACTATCCCGTTCCATACTTGAGAAAGGCAAAAATGGCATTAAAAGACTGAATAAACTTCACACAGAGTTACGTGAAGGTTGTATGCAGGATGAGCAGACCATTCACGTCACTTTCCTTGTGCAAGTTAGTTTCTTACCTGTCAACCAGAGACAGACAACAAGGTACTAGATTCCCTGCAAGACAAGCGCCAGAAGAAACAACCCTGTAGTGGGCTGAGAGCTTGAATGGATTTCCTCCTTTGTTGGTGTGAGTAAATATCAGCGTGTTGTATCACACATAATTAAATATCAGCGTGTTGTATCACACATAATTAAATATCAACGTGTTGTATTACACATAATTATTTAGTTTGTTGAAATAGTTAAAGTTGAACTATTATAAACAGAAATAGTTTGAGATGAACCATTTTAAACAGAAATGGAGTAGAACAATTTTAAACAGATATAGTTGTTGTAGAACCCTTATAAACAGAAATAGTTGTCGTAGAACCATTAACAGAAACAGTTGTCGTAGAACCATTTTAAACAGAAACAGTTGCCGTAGAAGCATTTTAAACAGAAACAGTTGTTGTAGAACCATTTTACACAGATATAGTTGTGAGTAGAACCATTTTAAACAAAAGTAGTTGGAGTAGAACCATTTGAAACAGAAGTAGTTGGAGTAGAACCATTTTAAAGAGAAGTAGTTTGAGTAGAACCAGTTTAAACAGAAGTAGTTATGAGTAGAACCATTTTAAACAGAAGTAGTTGGAGTAGAACCATTTTAAACAGAAAAAGTTATGAGTAGAACCATTTTAAAGAGAAGTAGTTATGAGTAGAACCATTTTAAAGAGAAGTAGTTGGAGTAGAACCAGTTTAAACAGAAGTAGTTACGAGTAGAACCATTTGTAGAACAATTTTAAACAGATATAGTTGTTGTAGAACCCTTATAAACAGAAATAGTTGTCGTAGAACCATTTTAACAGAAATAGTTGTCGTAGAACCATTTTAAACAGAAATAGTTGGAGTAGAACCATTTTAAACAGAAATAGTTGGAGTAGAACCATTTTAAACAGAAATAGTTGTGAGTAGAACCATTTTAAACAGAAGTAGTTGGAGTAGAACCATTTTAAACAGAAATAGTTGTCGTAGAACCATTTTAAACAGAAATAGTTGGAGTAGAACCATTTTAAACAGAAATAGTTATGAGTAGAACCATTTTAAACAGAAGTAGTTGGAGTAGAACCATTTTAAACAGAAGTAGTTGGAGTAGAAGCATTTGAAAAAAGTAAATACAATTTTAAATTAAAACAAAATGAAACGCGCCATTGTTTCCTTTTTTTGGTCAAGGGTTAATGTAATATATTTATCCTAGCGGTTTTTAACCACATCTCACTGACCGATCCTATCTATATGTATATTTGGGACAGCACTAGCAAATATTCCTGCTGTTGATCACTAGTAACACTAGTAAATAACCCATTCTAAACATCTACTTTAATTACAAGAAATAAGTTACACTCTTAAAAGAGAATCTAAACAGTAACGCCCTGTCTGTTAAGGGTGTATATATGAATTATAAGCTGATGACGTTAATAAGTACTCCGAAACATATAATAAGTTAATAACTTACTTAGTCGACCGCGGTCGAACATTTCCTACTAATAGTTGCCATCTCTTTCTGCCCTGCATAAAATGATAAGTTTATATGCAATGCAATACCTAAGAGATATTAATAGGAAACGTAATATAAAATTAATAAATCGATTACATTAAAAAAACAAAACCAAAAAAACATCACTACAAATTTAGATCGTCAGAAAAATTGTAAGTCACTAAATCGCCTTCTGTTTTTGTTTGGAGAAAAAAAAAAGCTCGCAGTGAAATTAGTTGTAAAATTTGGAGATAATAGATGTAAATTACACTAACGAGGTTTAACTCCATGTTCTTCACTGGATCATTAGCAAAAAGTAAAAAAACAACAAAAAAACAAACAAACAACAAACAACAAGCAACAACATCTTACTCAATAGAAGTGGAAGCAAGAGATAGATAATTTTATGAAAACTGAGAGGAGATCGCTACCATTGCACTTTCGCTGTATAGGACCCTCCAGATACGAATAGAATAGCCTATAGTTACAATAACATCAATGCTTGAACAGTACTCTCAGAAATACAAAACAAAACAAAAGTTATAGAGGTAAATAACAAGACTTTACTAAGAGGGGGCACAGTTGCACTCGGGTTAGAGCATCGACCTCCGATGTAAAAGATCCAAGGTTCGAGTGCCGCTCTGGCGGGCGTACATTTTCCCCAGTATTTGGTCGCTGTTAGTAAAATGTGATCCTTCAAGTCCCGGTTACCCCACCCTGTAGTCCAGTCGCATAATGTGACTTTTCTTGATGCTAGGATACTTGGAAGTAGGAGAGATCTTTGCTCTCTCCGATCAGAGATTTCAGCAAGAGTGTTTTTTATTCCTACAGGAAGGATGGATTGATACAATGACTTTCCTGTAAGCAAGTCACTAGGATTCTATACTATAAAAAATGATTGGTCAGCTTGCAGCGGTCTTGTATTAGACCTCTAGGGTTTCTACGGGCTGCAGAAGATAGAATTATTGGGAAAAATGAAAAAAGACTCATGCGATAAAAAAAACCTCAATGGGATATGATTATTGTGTTGTAAAGTACGAGAGCGCAATTATTGTCATCTTTCAATGGGAAATAACTCACTGAAAAGGTAGATAATTCAACAAAATATGTAGGTTTTTTTATTTGCTTTGTTATATTCGGCTGTAGAAACTTGTTAGTGATATTTAACACGAATCATTTACTTGAAACACAGTGTAGCATGGTAATATTATTGGTAATGAACGGAAGGTAGATATAGTACATATTACCTATCTGCCTGTGTATTTAACCCTCATTTTATTCTTTGTTTGTTTTTGCAATCCTCTTTCTATGTCTTACTTAATAATAAAATCTGATTAACCACGGGAACTGAATTTAGATATAGGCATCTAAAGCTACAGAAAGATTTAAAAAAAACAACAATATTAGTGCGAAATAAGTGAAATAGCCGGATACAACAAGCCAGCTTTCAGCAGAGCGTTGGCCTTATCATCGGGTGGCCCACAGTCTCAAATCCACGATGGGCAAAAATGTATTTGTCCAACTTTGTCCCCTACTGGTTATGTCAGTGCCAGTATAATATGACTGTAGGAGACAAGAGCCGAGGTACCCCCGTACTGTATCTGTGTGACAGGACGTAATATTGTCAGATGTTAGTCTTAAGATCCGTTCACAATATAGCCTACATAGTGCTGACATTAAACGCTCAGCAACAAAAGAAACAAAACAGAGGCCTGAAGGCTTGATTGGCACGCTCCTGACTCCCAGAATAGCGTCAAAGTATGGTAGGATAGGCCCTCTCAACTAATCAGTCATTCGACCAAGACAAACCAGAGTCAAAGCCGGATTTAATAATTATATAGGTGTTAAAAATAACTTGTAGCTTAAAGTGCACTCGAGCTGTTAAGCCTTTACTCAAGTGGTCTTGCAAAGTGTCGAAGCAGCAGAAAGTAGATTAGTGCGGGGGCCTTTACGAAACAATACCAAGGGCTTTAGGTGTTAGATATACATAATATTATACATTATTTTTTTTATTGGTTTAACTTCTGAAACGCGAATACAGTACTGTTACAACAGCGAACCCTATCTTAAAACGTTTGAAGCGATATAAGAATAATAAAAAAAAAATTAGTATTTTCTGGGGCATTGTGTAAGAAAAAACATTGCACTTATCATGATTATTTCCCTTTAGCATGATGAAAAATTAATATAAAAGTAAGCGCAAGGAGACAAACCAAAAATCCAAAAGAGAGAGAGAGAGAGAGAGAGAGAGAGAGAGAGAGGGAGAGAGAGACATAGGAGAAAGAGAGATAGAGACAGAGAAAGGAAGAGAGGCAGAGGAGAAAGAGAGAGAGAGACAGTGACAGAGAAAGGAAGATAGAATGGAAGAGAGACAGGGAGAGACATCTGACAATTTTATACACGAAACAGGGCGGGGATACCATACTCCTGTCACATCCGGTCACATTATACTGACAGCGATTCAACCAGTTGCAGGGGACGAAATCGAGCAGATGAATCTAACGATCGTGGGATTTGAACCGTGGACCTCGCGATCTGGAGACCAACGCTCTACCACTTGAACTAGTTCGCCTTCGCTGCAGCACATAGACAGTGAGGGATAAAAGGGCTCTGTGTTAGCCGGTTAAATCATACTGACAACAACATAACTGGCCATACAATTTTTCTCCTACCCTTCCCCACCTCACCCCCTCGAAAAAAAACCCCAAGAAAAACAAAACAAAACTTCCCCTTTAAAATTCCTTAACTCTCTCAGTGTCACGGGGTAACCCTGCAAACACATTTCGAAGCATACTGATCGAAAGGGAGAAAGGTAACGTTAAAGATTTAAGTAAAAAATTAGTAACACTCAAATATTTTTTGCCATTACATACCATATTGTAAACAGTACGCATTTTTTAGAACCGAAGTATTCGTTAACGTGTTCTATGCTCTATTTATACAAGGTGCGGCGTATTGAAAGTCTACTGTACGTCATGAAACACAATGGAAACACTTCAGTTCTAGAACCTTAGCATGCAATAATGGATTTCGTGTTTGATTAATATACGGTAAACAAAACTAAAAGACTTGGTATTATAAAACACAATGTTAATTGTAAAGTTTTAGAACCGTTGCGTGCACTAATGGGTTTTATGTTCTATTAATACGTGGCATGGTGTACAAGGTGTACTCATATATGTTCTCGGCAGTACTACTGGTTTTCCAACGATTCGGTAAGTCTTAATGAGTCCATTTAGGATTTAAACAAAGCCGCCGCCTAGTCCTACGTTAAATATCCGCCGCCAGTAGAGCCGAACTTATTCCCGGATCGATTAGAAGCCAATCCAGGCATGGGCCCCGGCCACTAGAGTGGGTGTTGGAGCGAGCTCGAGGGCCAGGGAGCCGCCAAACCTGTGAACGACTGAACCCCGGGCTTGCCTCAGACCTGGTCGTGGTACAGGGGAACCTACAGGCCCCACAGTCCTACCCTGGACATTGGCACAAATGCCCCATGGCCAGTACTTTAGCCACGCTGCCAGAGGGGTTTTTTTATTCTCTTAATGCTGCACTTCGGACATCAATAAATATTTTTTTGTTTGTAGTTAAAATCAGGACTACCAAAGTCCCTAAACGTGTTTGTAGTTAAAACGCTAAGGCTACCGAAGTCTTTATAAAAAATTATATTCACTGTATGCTCAACTTCGGAAAACAGTATTATTGTGTTGTTTATAGATAAAATCAAAGTCTTTAAACGTTTTTTTTATTCTGTATACTGTTGACCTTTGGACAACAATAATTATTATGTTGTTGGTACTTAAAATCATCCACAAACATTGTCCTGATATTAAAACTTTATATTCTGTGTTATGTTGGACTTCAGACAACAGTGTTTTGTAGCTAAAACCAGGACTACCAAAATCTATAAGAGTGATCAAATACGATTAGTGAAAACTTTTGGAATAGCAAAGTCTATGAGAATGTGAATACAGTGTTCATTCAAACATTAGTGTTTATCTATTATATAAACAGTCTGAAAATAAACCGATTCTGAAAGAATTTAAGGAGTTGGACCAAAAGATGTTCTGAAAAAAAGCTCGCGCGTTCAGGTAAGTAGAAAAGGTAAATAACAGCTAAAAAAACAAACAAACAAAAAAACAAAAACAAACTGTAAGTGGATAGTTGCTCTGGTCGTCCATTATTCTTTTTCGGTGATTCATTTCATCAATTCTAAACTAGATGAGAGATTTTTATAATATACAATCGCATTTATAGATAAGAAAAAAAGGGTAAAGGCCTGACTGATTACTGAATCACATGTTCAAACCAATCAGTGTTCGAAGTGTAACCATTTTGCTAGTTCTTGTCTACCAATGAGACTAAAAAAAGTAGTGGAAGGATGACATGTAGTATTCGTAAAAGAAGCAGCAGTAGTAGTAGTAGTAGTAGTAGTAGTAGTAGTAGTAGTAGTAGTAGTAGTAGTAGTAGTAGTAGTAGTAGTAGTAGTAGTAGTAGTAGTAGTAGTAGTAGTAGTAGTAGTAGTAGTAGTAGTAGTAGTAGTAGTAGTAGTAGTAGTAGTAACAGCAGCAGTAGCAGCAGTTGTTGTTATTGCAGTAGTTGCAACTTTATCGTATGGCAAAACCACGTTTAGACGTTTAAATTTCATCGGTAAACTGGGTTGTATCTTTCCTTAAAATAATAGTGTTTCTGGGTGAAGACGATTCAATACATACACAGATGTGCAAAATCTTCACAGTCCAAACAAAGGGACAGACCCATAATAGTAATAATAATTGAAGGTCTAAAGTATCATATCAATTATTAATCCATGGCGAGCATTGTTTTGTCTTTTATTATATTACTTGTAAGTTAAAATTATTATGGAAGGTTTAGATATACCTTTGAAACAATACTTGAAACCTAATCTTCGATATACTAGCATGTGAGAATTCACAGAGTTGTACCTTGTTAGTATTATTGGCATTACTAGTATTAATGATACGTTTAGCCGTTTGCAATAAATGGTAAATGCGTTGTAAATGGTAATGATTTCTCAGAGAAAAACCTATGAGGTGATTAGAGGGTGGCGTGATGATGGCATGATGATTTATGCATTACCTTGTAAAAAGATAATTCAGTGGGGGCTCTAGACAGCAGTCAAAATCGAAGATTTATTTTCTGCTAATTGATTCTTCTATTCATTGGTATTTTTTTTGGTATGTGCTCTCTCTCATTACCCAGCTATCTATGTTCTTGTTTATCTATCTTTCTGTTTATCTATCTATCTATCTATCTATCTATCTATCTATCTATCTATCTATCTATCTATCTATCTATCTATCTATCTATCTATCTATCTATCTATCTATCTATCTATCTATCTATCTATCTATCTATCTATCTATCTATCTATCTATCTATTTTTATATCCATCTTTTATTATGTCCAACCATCTATGGACCTATGTATATGTCTATCCATCTCTAGATGCCTGTGTTTGTCTCTGTCTTTGTGTGTGTTTGAGTCTGTCTGTCTTGCTCTCTCAGTATATCTCTGTATGATTGTCTCTATGTTTTTCTATGTCTCTACCTCTTTCTCTGTCTCTCCCTGTGTCTGGCTCGCTGTATGTGTGTGTCTCTGACGCCCTTTCTCTTACCCCACCTCACCCTTTCTCAGTCTCTATCTTTGTCTATCTGTCTGTATGTCGTTCTGTCTGTATGCTCACCCCCCCATCTCTCTCTCTCTCTCTCTCTCTCTCTCTCTCTCTCTCGCTTACATCTTATCTCCTCTCTGTGGTTAAGT
This sequence comes from Elysia chlorotica, assembly GCA_003991915.1. Classification (NCBI taxonomy): domain Eukaryota; kingdom Metazoa; phylum Mollusca; class Gastropoda; family Plakobranchidae; genus Elysia; species Elysia chlorotica. The sequence continues at coordinate 637,374 of RQTK01000053.1, read as the reverse complement.
AAGACTAACGAAACAACCCCCTACTTCTTTCAGTTTATATTCTGTATACACTATTATATTCCGTGTTATGTTGGACCTGAGGCAACAATATTTTGTTATTTTGGAGCTAAAACCAGAACTACCAAAGTCCTTAAGAGTGATCAAATATGATTAGTGAAAACTTTTAGAACAAAGTGATAAGAATTGGATAACACTTTGAATTAAAAACTAGCAAAGTCTATGAGAATGTGATTAAGCGTTTTATAATGTTCATTCAAACATTAGTGTTTATCTAGTATATAAACGGACTGAAAATAAAGTGGTCGTGAAAGAATTTGGAGTTGGATCAATAGATATCCCGAACAAAATCTCGTTCAGGTAAGTTGAAAAGGTAGATAACAACTACAACACAAAATAATTTTAAAAAAATGTATGTGGATAGTTGCTCTGATCGTCCATTTTCTTTAGTATTTTATTTCATTTACTCTAAACTAACTTTTCATCACATGTTATCGCATTTATAGATACGAAAAAAATAAGTAAAAACCTTCCTTATTACTGAATCACAGGTTCAAACCAAAAAGTGCTCGAAGTCGCTAGTTCTTGTCTACCAATGCGATTAAAATTCAAGTAGTGGTCGTTGTAGTTGTAGTGGTAGTAGTAGTAGTTGTTGTTGTTGTTGTTGTAGTAGTAGTAGTAGTAGTTGTAGTTGTAGTAGTAGTAGTAGTAGTAGTAGTAGTAGTAGTAGTAGTAGTAGTAGTAGTAGTAGTAGTAGTAGTAGTTGTTGTTGTTGTTGTAGTAGTAGTAGTAGTAGTAGTAGTAGTAGTAGTAGTAGTAGTAGTAGTAGTAGAAGTAGTAGTAGCAGCAGCAGTAGCAGCAGTTGTTGTTATGCAGTAGTAAATTCATGGCGAGCATTGTTGGGTCTTTTATTATATAACATGTAAGTTAAAATTAGTATAGAAGGTATAGTTATACCTCTGAAACTATACTTGAAAGCTAATCTTCTATATACATGCATGGAAACTTCGCAAAGAGTGCACCTTGTTTGTTTTATTAGCAGTATTAATGATGCTTTTTTCAATTTTGCAATACAAATTATAAAAAAAAATGCGTTTGGGGTAAAATACTTTATAATGTCAAAAACTATTAAGCTGGAATAAGCGTGTAAGTGCGTTGTAAATGGTAATGATTTCTAAGAGAAACACCTGTGAGGTGATTACTATAGAGGTTGGCGTGATGATGGCTTGATGGTTTATTCATTACCTTGTAAAAAGATAATAAGGTGGGGATTCTAGACGGCAGGCAAAATCGAAGATTTTCTGCTAATTGATTTTTCTATTCATAGGTATTTTTGTCCTCTCTCTCATTACCCAGCTATCTATGTTCTTGTTTTATCTTTCTGTTTATCTATCTTTCTATCTATCTTTCTATCTATCTATCTATCTATCTATCTATCTATCTATCTATCTATCTATCTATCTATCTATCTATCTATCTAT
>RQTK01000053.1:564960-635705 GCA_003991915.1 Elysia chlorotica | reverse complement strand
TCTATCTATCTATCTATCTATCTATCTATCTATCTATCTATCTATCTATCCATCTATCTATCTATCTATCTATCTATCTATCTGTCTATCCATCTATCTATCTTTCATCTATCTTTCATATCCATCTTTCTTTTTTAACTAACTACGAACCTATGTATCTGTTTATCCATCTCTATATTTCTGTGTCAGTATCTGTCTGTGAGTGTGTCTTTCTGTCTGTATGCATGTCTACCTCTCTAATTCTCTGTCTCTGTCTCTGTCTCACTTCATCTCTCTGTCTCCTTCTCACTCTCTCTCTGTCTGGCTCGCGGTTTGTTTGTGTTTCTAACTCCTTTTCTCTTATCCCACCTCTCCCTCTCTGTGTCTCTGTATTTGTCTGTCTGTCTGTCTGTCTGTCTATCTGTCTGTCTGTCTGTCTGTCTGCCTGTCTGTCTGTCTGTCTGTCTGTCTGTCTGTCTGTCTATCTGTTTGTCTGTCTGTCTGTCGTTCTGTCTGTCTGTCTGTCGTTTTGTCTCTCTCTCTCTCTCTCTCTTTCTCTCTCTCTCTCTCTCTCTTACACCTCTCCTCTCTGTGTGTAAGAAAAGAGTCTGACGAAAACTGACTAAAAAACCAGTATACACACTTTTAAACGCGTTTAAACAATACAACGACGTATTCAGGTAAATCTAATCTTGGTTTTTATTTTATTAAGTATACGCACAATCGCTAATTGAAAACTTTATGAGGTTTAATTAAAACAACTTGATTGATTCCAGTTTGTGAGGTTTGCCGATTCATTGATTGTTTTAACTGATAAGGGAATGCAACAATTCTCTTACGATTTTTTAAATAGGGTTTTATATAGGTAAAACCCATATCTACTTGATAGCAATAAGGATAATAATAATAATAATAATAATAATAATAATAATAATAATAATAATAATAATAATAATAATAATAATAATAATAATAATAATGCTGCTGCTGCTGCTGCTGCTGCTGCTGCTGCTGATGATGATGATGAATGATAATGAAACAAATACTTATGGTTGTGTTGCCATACATTTTGATTTTAAGTCTTAAGTGTAAGCACAGAAGAGTCGTGATTATAATTATCCTTTAATATTGACTATAATCAGCCTGGGGTGTTCCGAAAGTTTTTTGGCGCTGTATAGGACATGAACAGTCTAATATCTGTACAATTCATGTTTAGGACATTTTTGAAAAGTCAAGCTAGACATAAAGGTAATTCACCTTTGTTTTGCTTTTTCTTTCTTAGACAGAGCTAGGTGTAGCAGCACGGCTGGCATACTATCTACAAGCAAAACAACCACAGCAACAAAAACAACAAAAACAGCAGCAGTAGCAAGAACAACAACAGCAACAACAAAAGCAACATCAGCAACAAAACAACAACAACAACAACAACAACAACAACAGCAACATCAGCAACAAAAACAACAACAACAACAGCAATGAGAAAACAAACGTGTCCATTTCAATAATGTTTGTTTTATTTATTTCCTTTTTCTCCTAAACCGCCAGCTGCAGGTAGGCGGGGCAAGAGCAAAGCTCCCCGGAGACCTCAGAAGTCTAAAGCAGCCATGGAACTCTCCAGTGAGGAGGAGGCGCTGTTCGTGTCCATATCGTTTGGGAAAATCCATCGGATGGTTGCCTTGTTGGAGCATATTGACAACATCAATATTCGATCAACAGAAAACGCAACACCGTTGATTCAAGTCTGTAAGGTCGCCCAAGGCGAGCTGTGTAGTCACATGACTCGCCTGCTCCTAAAGCGGAAGTGTGACGTCAATGCGCGGGACGACACCGGAACTTCCGCTCTGATGTATGCGTGCATGAATAAATCGCGGGTGGACACCGTGCGCATCCTGGCGCGCCACAAGAACTGTGACACAAACTTGGCAGACGATGAGGGGCGAACCGCTCTGATGCACGCCGTTGCCATTAGCAACATTGGTGCGCTAGAGATCTTGTTGTTTTGTGAGCGGACCAAATGCAAAGTGGACGTAAACGCTCACAGTCTAGACGGATCGTCAGCGCTTGACATGGCCGTGGAGAGAAAGGACAAAACTGCCTGTAAACTTCTAGTGAATGACGCAGGCGCGGACACCTCCCACCTCCACGACATCGCCAAATTAAACGCGATTCTGAAGAAAGGTTGAGACCATTTTTATTTATAAGATCGGATACACCTACTACAGCAGAATTGTTAAACTTCCTGACACGATTGATATGTCGCGTCCTTGTATACGAACATTTTACAAGTGGAATCAGTGGACATACATTAAAACCTTACGCTTCTTGTATCTATTAACTGTGATTTAAATGCCATCATTTAACTGATTGATTTTCCCAACAATCATGGGGCTTTTCTTCAGAAGATTGTAAATGGGAAAGATTGGTGATAGACTCTCAAAACAACTCTACCAGATTCAATTGAAAACAAAATGATAATGGAAAACAACAAATGACGATATTTTTTTTGTATTGTGATCTGTGGGGTGACCTACGTTGGTTGAGCAATAAATCGGCAGTTTACAAGGTGCTTTTAGTCTATTGTTACAGTTTTTGTACTTTGCCTACATTGTGTAGCATCTCATGGCAATATAAATGTTTTAGATATGAATGTCGAAAATATGGAACAAAAATACCGTGGTTTTCCTAAAAACTACCACAGGTAGGGATTCAAATTATAAAACCCACTGACTTTTGTCTGATTTCGGAAGATCCGAAATTCCATTTCCAAACAGAGAAGCCAGTCATGGACATCATCAACTAGCAATTGACCCCAGCCTTCTTTTTTTATGGAAATCTTTGTTATCAGTACCGATGAATTCAATAAATATTCACCTACGTTTTCAAAGAGCTTTTCCAATTTTAAATTAGAAAAATAAAAGTGAATCCCATTTTCTTAATAGAACGTTGGGGAAATCAAGAGTATAGTCATGAATGAACTAAGAAAACAGCATTATTTTGTGAGGTTGGTTTACATTACTTTCCTCGCCCACTTTACTTTTTTGGTGACGTAAGAGCCACTCTGACTTGGGCTTAGTATATCTCACATCCTAGTGGCTCAGTATCGCCCTGGGCTCGGAATTCCACTTTTTGGCATTTCTCACTCGACTTAAGGTCTTAATGAAAAGTTGAAAAGGGACAAATCGGCGCACTACAGTTTCTCTCCCCCTCTGTTATGATTATTATTTTTTTTAATCTCATTTATGAAATACTAACGGTTTATGACGTTTTAGAAATGAAATAAATCGTTTGGCAGCAAAGTTGGCAAAATCATCCGACTTTTTAATGATTTTAATGACAAGTTAACTTGGAACTTCAAGATAGTAAAGATAAATAAGAAAACCAACCAGAGACTGCTGTTCCTGTACGAAATTAAAACATACGTTCTGAATAACTCGTTTTCTGAGCAATTTTTACACATCGAATGCCCGAAGAGCTATCACCTTCACCAGTAAAGTTGCTGCTGCGGATCGGGCCCCTTGACAAACGGTTGATTCTTACCCAAAATTGAATTTTTTTAAACAAAGAATTTAAAGGTTATTATCAACAAATTATATATCTTTAAATTCATGCAGAAAACAATGATTTCTTTGCACATAGATTATGCTTTGTATGCCTACTGATACTTGGTTTTACTTAAGGCATTTTCGTATAAAGGTACAATAAAACTGCACTATGTACATCAAAATATTATCATCGGCTCTCGATACTTCTATGCAATAGTATAGTGAAAAACATAGTCATTTAACATATTTTAGTGTTATTCTGTTGCAAAGAGCAAGTCTATTAATTATTTCATTTGCGCTATCAAAATGGAAAGCCCAAAAGACAAATATCTTTGGACCAGGAGAACCAGGACTTCAAAGTCTTGGGTTATCTGGCGCAAACACCGACTTGCATGACTTCTACTTACTATAACCTTGAGTTAGGTTTCTCTACTTTTAACACCTCATGCCTGTCAGGCAAAAGTAGAACTGATACATAAGAACATTTTTGCTAAACATCTTTAATCCAAGTAGTATGACTAACAGACTGCGACTGATTTACTTCAGTTTTACATAAGAAAACTTGGATTCAGAAAAATTGTTCTTGTGAAAACAATTTCTCCCGTGTTTCAATTATTTTCCTACTAGAACTAAAGCTTTAAAATTAGGTTTCTTTTTTACTTTTACCCCAAACCCACTCAGACAAGAGTATAATTGATGCAAAAGATATTTTTTCCGCTAAAGAACATTACTTGAATCCAAGTGAAAATGACTTACATAGAATTTATTCCTTCAGTCTACAATTGGAAAACTTGAATCCAGAAATTTCCTTCTAGTCAAAATAAAGCATGTCGTGCTTCAATTATCTTCTTACCATTATTCAATAATGAAAGCTTTGAAAATTAAGTTACTTTACTTTTTACAGCTCAAACCTGGACACAGACAAGTTAAGAGTAGAACTAATGAAAAAAATACATTTTCACTACACATATTTAATCCAAATCAGTCTGACACTAGCAAACTAGAAGCAAAGAAAATTTCTTCTAGTTCCAAAAAAGCCTCCGGTGTTTTTATTAGCTTAATTTGAATTGTTGATGGCACAGCCCATTAGATTAAATTAGGCAAGCGGGTTTATTTGTTCCTTTACATTTAAATGTTTTATTTACCCTTTTCACCAAATGTGCTTAAAATGTTAGATCGGTCAAAATTTTACTTCTAACTTTTAAGAAAAGCCTTAATGAGCAAATAATTATTAGGCTATTATCTACTCATTCAAAGCATACGATTATTTTCAGAATACTCTAGATGAACAACATGGCTGCTCGAGTTGAGTTGAGTTGGTTTAACGTCCAGCATCAGCCATATATAAGCTGTGTTGTGGACGAGCCACAAGAATGACGTCTGGCAATTATATGTGCTATGACACACAAGACAGGTCAGGGATACCATGACTCCTGTCTAAACCGGTCACATTAACTGACACCCACCCAACCAGTAGGGAGCGAAATCACCAGAGCTCGAACCACTGACCTCCTGCGCCAATGTTCTACCCCAAGACAATCGTGTTTCTGCAGTTACAATCCCTATCTGGGCAGCCTGAAGAGATTAATGTATGCTCTAGGCAGTACAGTGCAAGTTTTATGGTCAACCATCAATGTTATTTATTTCAGAATGAGCACCAAATTACGATAGGTTTTTAATGCTCTGTTCTATGTTAGAGGGGTGAAAAGAAGATAAGCAATGACTCGAAATCTTTCAGAATATGTATCTTAAAGCTAATTTATGTAAAAGGTTCGTGTAAAATTTGATTTTGTCTGACTTGGGCTTAGTATATCTCACATCCTAGTGGCTCAGTATATTTTCCGCCCTGGGCTCCGAATTCCACTTTTTGACATTTCATACTCAACTTAAGGTTTTAATGAAGAGTTGAAAAGGGACAAATCAGCGCACTACGTGATCTCTCTCTCTCTCTCTCTCTCTCTCTCTCTCTCTCTCTCTCATCAGACACACCCACACCAATACAAACACACTGCACTCACATACACTCAATATCCAAAAGAAAAATTTGACATGATATTACTTATCAAGATAATTTGAATGAGTTGAATCAAACCACACTATAGAAATAATAAACGAAATTATATATTTTAATATACTTTTATTGTACACCTTCATGCATAAAAATAAACGTGAGGGAGAGACCAAAAAAAAAGAGAGAGAGAGAGAGAGAGAGAGAGAGAGAGAGAGAGAGAGAGAGAGAGAGAGAGAGAGAGCAACAATTTGATGCAGAATGTAAACTTAAAGTAAAACAAGTATAATATACTATAACAAAGATAGAGTAACACAAAAAATAAAATACAATTATTTGCTACATTAGTGTTAGAAAGCCTTTTAATGCATGTTTGCCCTTAGCCAACGCGCAGTCGTCCAGCAGTCATTCATGAAGGATGTTTCAAGAACAGACACACACACACAAACACACGCCAAAGCAGCACCTTAATAAAAGTCAAACATGCTCAATATTATTTGTTACTGCAGTAATTATAGCTCTGTTTACTATTTGAATGATGAGCTTGTTTCAATTGATTAATCTGCTTAGGATGTTTCAAATGAAGGAGTGGCTGTTGAGGTGAAAAGTTCTATTATCAAATGCCTTTTAATGTGAGGGCTATGTTGTTGTTCTTTTTAAAAACTCAACAAAGGAAAACTTTTCATACAGATTCTAATAGGAACATATAAATACATAATTAGGTATTAGTCAAAAATAATAACATCATAGCATGGAAAGGGAAAAAAGGAGGAAAAATTACAATATGAAGCATATGAAGAGATTCATTAACTGTCCATCTTAAAATAAAACCAGGCACTGATTATCCTCTATATCACAAAAGCACAGTTCTATACTGCAAAAATTCTGCTAACAATCCTACTGATCTACAATTTTACAAAATGCAATAGGAGACACATCCTTGCTCTAAAAATCAAACAAACTAAAACTATTTAAGGCTAAGAGCTAAGGAAAACAGGCACATGACTTGAATTTTTGTTAGTTCATCTTTGTCTTGAAGACATTTCTAATTAGTACATACTTGAGAAAAAAAAAAATTTGCATCTCTTACAGAAATTCAACATCCTTTCCAAAAAAGCTCTAGAAATACTCAACCACTTTGGCTGATACTGTAGTTCAGTTAAATAGTTTACTTTTACCACCAAGAGCACTAAATGGTTTGAAACATGTGCCAACATAACAATGCCTTGAGCTAAGTGATCATGTAGCGCTATCCCCTTAAACAGTTTGAGATTCTCTTCTTGTGGCGATCCAGTGTAGAATTTAAAACAAGTAGGCTTAAGAGATTGATAATGCTTCGAGTTCACACATGTGCATAACTAGAGGACTAACAATACTCTCATATCATGTGCATTAATTTGCTTTCCTAGTGAACGTTAAGCTTTTTTGTGGTTCAAAAACTCCAATTAATTAAATACACGTAAACATTTCCTACACAATAATCATGGAGTAAACCAAAAGCTCAAGCTTCACATTGAGTTAGAACACATCTGTCTCTTAAGTTGAGTTGGTTTAACGTCCAAATCAGCACTATATAGGCTATACTATGGACGGACCGCAAGACTGACATCTGACAATGTTATAAAAGGACACAGCTGATATTGGCAATTTAATATATATGAAAAGAATAGCTTTATGCTCATCACATAAAACAAACTTCTAGGTGATACATAAACCAGATGGAGTTGTCAGGAAAGAAAACAAATTAATATCAATTGAATGAAAGAGACGACTAGGAATCGGGAGTCTAAATTTCTCAGGCGGGTCAAAAGGACTCATTTGCAAGGTTGAAACAGAAATGAGAAAAAAAAGAGGTTGGAAACTTTAGTTGAATACCATTTAAGTCACAATTTGTCTCTGAACCATAGACACCTTAGGCCACGATCTCTAATAAAGTCAGTAGGCGTGTAATAAAACAATTTTTGTAGGCCTTAAAACCTGAGGGTAACATCCTGTATCGTGAATAATCACTTTACTTACAGACTTCCTTGTACTTATAAGGTTAAACAAAAAAAAAACAACAAAAAAAACAACCTTCATAGAAAAATGTTTAATTAAATTGTGTCTATCCCATCATTGTTTAATTTGAAATCCATTATCTATTCACACCTACAAAAATAATACAAAAGGGTAAAGACACATTTTTGATGTATCCAAACATAACGCAAAATTTTAACAATACATGTAAAGGCAGTCATTTCTCGAACAATAAAAGCTAGATACAAGAATACATGAGAAAACAAAAACGCTGGTACTATTACATGCAGCTGTAAAACCAGAGCTAAAATGTAAACATAAATGTGGCTTATATTTCACAATTAAAATATGTCAGAATTACTATAATACTTATATAGCACCATATACAATGGGCAGTCAATGCCCATCAATTAAATGTAAAACTGATACACAATTAGCATTACATTATTCAGATTCAATCTCTCACAGCGAAGAGCTTACAATGACACACTGCTAAAGATTATGCTAGTCTCACACACTAAACTAAGTTTTAACACACAATTTTATCATACATCTTCAGTCATTTTTTTTATTACACATCATCAAAGCATGAGGGGACGAAAAATACACAAACAATTTAAACTCAAGATTTTGAAGTATATGGACATTTACAAAATGGTAAATCTTTATCAGTTGCATATTTTAGAATACGCCTACTTTAAGCCCTCAATTATGTTATATGGTCTTACTGCTTTTGCTTACACATTTCCATTTTCAAAACAATTCATAAGAACAGTAGTCCATTCTCTTGTAATTCATTCATGCAATGTAGTCTGCAAGCGTTTTTATGGCTCTTGTAACAGAAAACAGGGAAGGAAAGTCTCTATCACAGACACTTATAAACAAGGCATATTCTGTGCTACAACACTAAATACATGTATCTCTTTATTTGAGACAAAAGCAGTTCAAACTTAAATTTCACTGACTCCCACAATAACAGGCAATAACAGAAACAACGCTTGTAAGCATTAAATGCACATATGTAAAGATCAACAGACACCAGACCAATAATACAGATCTCTACAGAACATGAGATCTGACTCACCTGTCACTTTAAGCTTTAAAGTTGCTCAAGTTGAATTCAATCAATTTTTTCTTATTATTAGGGTTATCAAGTTTTAATATAATACTCTTCACTGTTTTAAAAAACACATGGGATTTATGAGATTGTTATGATTTAAGCTTATACTATGATAAAGTCATTTGCCAGAATGACTGATGCACAATTTCCTAGTGCATTCCTGTTTTCTGGACAGGATGAAAAAAAAAGGCAACAAAAAACAAAAACAACAATATTAAGCATAATACTTTGGAGAGCCACAGTTGAAATAACCCAAAACCAGATCTTTGGTTAAGGTATAATTTCAGTTTATCCAAAAATTATTGTGTGAAAGTATGTTTCAACAGTTGGTTGTAGAGTTTTAACTCATATTATGTTTTCAACATTTGTGTACAGTTACTAAAGCATATTACCGATAAATGTGTACATGTTGAAAAATTTAACTGCATTTCCTGATTTCCAATAAAAAAAAAGTCAGATTCCTTAGGGCCTGAACTTGACTAGGGTATCATCTCAGAAAATTCTTAAAATATCCATTGCCAACCAGTGCTAAGTCATAATTCATAGAGATAGTTCATAGAATCAATCATTCATTTCTTATTTTAAGCCATAAAGTAAAGTGTGCGAAAAAAAAAAAATTACCAATCGCTTTTCCAATAGCTATAAGCATGGGCATCAAATGTAACAGACATGAAGAATTGGTAGCATAGCCATATAAATATTCTAATCCATATATATAGATATTAACATGCGTACAATTGTATCTTTTATCATATGTAAGTAATGGACAGAATAGATAATTTGCATGTGAAGAGCACAATGGAAAAAACAGCCGATTCACCTACTCCCCATTTTGAGAAAACACAATTTTAAAGTTCGACTCTTTGATCATATATTTTCAAGATTAAGTATGGACTATGACATTATTTCCATTTTAAGAATTATTGGAAAGAGGCATCTTTACATGCTCCATTACCCAATGACCAAAACTATTAAATTAAAAAAAAAACGTGACGACCGTTTTCCCCATTGTAAACTTCCTGAATATCCTTGCTACAAATGTTAAAAACGCCTATCTAACTGTACAAAACCCTCCAGCATCCCGTGATTCATTCTCCAGCCCTCCCTCCCTCAGACTCGACACCTCTCCCCTCAGACAAGCCTACACAGCCTTTCCTGTCTTCACAGCCTCGTCGTAGGCTTTCTTTAAGCGCTTCTTCAGCTCGCTGGGGAACTTGTCATAGCAGTTCTTGCATACAGGCTTCTGGTCAAACTCAAAAAACTTAGTTCTGAGGAAGAGAAGAGACATTGTACATTTTCAATATATTTATACAGATCTATTTATATATTGACTGAATAAAGCTTCAATACAAAATCCAAAAGCACAGTGACAAGTATTATAATTCTTACAAGTAACACAAAATTTAAAGAAGTCAATTTTGGCTGTAATAATATTTTTTTAATGACAACAGTGAAAATATAATTTAATAAATAAAAATAAAAATCTGTATTACATTTGTGGAGTCAGACGTGGTTGAATAAAGAACAATAACAACCCATAAATCAAATCAGTGTAAAAAAAAATACATGTGCAAAGCTGCCCACTTGGTAAAGGCAAGATTTTACTGTACATAAATAAATTTAGTCACTGCAAACCATGTCGATGATCTAGTTTATTTGGCTCGGTCATCAATATGACTTAAACACAAGCTAAATTACAACTTTAAAAGTTAAAAAAAAAAAGCACGCCATGAGCTTTTTTTATCCATTAAGTGGGTTTTTTGTAAATATTCCTCTGACAATATAAGTGACACCATGTCAACAACACGCATCTCTTTTCTTATTTCATTTATTCAACTTTACTTTTTTTAAAGTTTTCTAATGCATTTGCAGAACTTATTTACATAACTCATAGTTTGAAATGTAAATTGTACGCACTGGTATTCACATCAGCTAAACGGTTTTTATACAATTCATATCTTTTAATATTTTAAACAAGTATAACAAGCACGATTCACATGTAATAATATCTCTATCATTCAGTCAGATGGTAAATAAAAAAAATTCACCAACTTTAATACTATCTAACTTTTGTTGTTGTTAAAACACAATAAAAACAAATAAAAATCATGAAAATTTAATACATTTTGGTTAAGAAAGTAAGCCTGCTTTAAATTGTTTATTTTAGGAGGAAAAAAAGACTGAGACTGAGTCCAACTTACTTTTGATTCATCTTACGATCACAAATAGAGCAGGCAAAATGGTTGGTGCACCAGGCCTTGTTGAAGGCACTGAAAACTGAAACACAGAAAATAACACAGGCAGTTTAGTACTGTTCTCTTTCTGGTTTTAGAGCAAGCAACAACAACAAAAGATGTATAAGGCAACAATGCACAGATTTGACTCAGTTAATTACATCAGATTTCAACCAGGGCCCTTAAAAACTAAGCATCAGTTGAAAATGCATAAACGGGCGCCTCATTAAAAAAGAGAACTTACTATGTCTTGTGGGAAAGAAATCCATATATCATACAACTAATACAACATAAGCAAAATACACAATAGAAACAGTGGGAAAGAAATCCATATGTTGAAGGGAGTAGAAGAATAAGTTCAGATCTGTCCGTTTTTTGTTTGTTTTGTTTTTTAGACATTATGAGCTTCAAAGGATCAGTCCAAGATGCACAAACAAACCAATAAAAAAAACAAAAATACTTAGAGTTTGAATTGTATCATAAGAATTAAAAGTAATGACTTTTTAGAACATATCCGATTAGACCTGATATTTATTTAATTTTATCAAACTTAAAAATATCATAGCAAACAAACTTTGTCAAAATCCACAATAGATTCTATCAACATATCAAAAGAAGAAACAGTAAAAACAACACATCATACACTCAAGTATTATTAAAAATGTGGGCAAAAATTCCACCATAGAAACTAGAAGACCATAAAACTGATAAAATGATTGAAAGCAGGTAATACTCACCATCCCCATTGATGATGTTATTGCATACAAAGCAGATGTTGCCAAAAAGCTGTGGAATACATTTTTAACAAAGGAAACATTAATTAAGCACTCACCATAAAAAGTAGTCTCAAATAAAAAAAAAAATGTTATATGTTTTTCTATTCCTCATTTCTATCGCCTTTTACATATTGAATCTGAGTTGAGACATTGAGGCGTTGATCAAGCTCAGAATTAGAAAAAACCAGTAATAACTGAAATTGTTTCTGGCTTCCATCTTCCTCTCATTGAAACAAGTCATCATCTAGGCATTCACAAACAACATTGATTTAAGGTTGGAGGCTGGATGCGCCGAGACCAAATGGCATTCAACGTTGGATTTAAATATAACCAAAATTTGAAATAAAGTAAATTTTTAACTACTTGTTTGTGTGCTCATACTGCCCCTAACAATTATAGCATTGGTTTGTGTAGCACATTAAATGTTCATGATTCACTGCAGTCTGTAGCAGTGAGAGGCTTAGGCCAAGAACGCTTCAATCGCACTAGGTATTGAGAAAATAACAGTTGCTAAGCTATGACCATAGCTTCCGCACACTACAAGAGAAACCATGATGGCAATCCAAATAGAGGGTTCTAGAATACTAGCGACTCACTTGAGGGGGGTGAACTAACACAAGTGGTAGAGCTTTGGTCTCAAATTTAGGACATCTATGACAAATTCGTTTGTCCAATTTTGCACCCAACTGGCTAGGCTTGTGTCAGTATAATGTGACTGGTTGAGGCAAGAATCATGCTCTGCACTGTCACAAAATTGTCAGATGTTTCTCTTGGGACCCATGCTGACATTGGACACTAAGCAACAAATTTAAACTTAAAAAGGGACTCACTTGATGGTAGTGGATCTCGCAGTAGGCCAGGCCTTTCTTCTCGTAGTGCCTGGTACCCAGGAAGGGTTTCTCACACTTGGCGCACACAAAATGCTGCAAAACAAAGAGAACTGAGTTATGGCACTATAAACACATAATATTAACACATTTTGTGCTATAAATTGACACATTAAAGAAAAATTAGAATAGTGTGGTTGTGCTATAAATTGATACATTAAAGAAATATTAGAATAGTGGGATTAAACTGGAAAGAAGTGTTGAGTGCTGTATATGTATATAAATATAATAAGAACTTTATGTTGCCATGGCAATTTATTTATAGATACTCAATTCTATGAAGTCTTTGAAGTAACTTCGAATACAAAATAATAAGCTTGCTTAAAAAAAGGCATAGTGTCCGGACAAAAAAAAAATGGTTTTGTTAAACAGATCAAATAATAAACAAAGGGGTCTAAAGACCAAGCAGGTCCTAGATAATTTTACCCTCTAAGTAAAACTGTCCGTCTTTGCATTACTGGAATAAGCTCTCTTAACTGTTTCTGCCATGGAACATCGAGTGTCTTTTACCCAAACCCATTTCCATTTTTTTTGTGTGAACATGCTCTGCCTACTTTAGATGCTTTGTTACCTTAAAAAATTGTAAATTGTTCAATCAACTCCCTAATATATCCAAAGTTTCTTTGAAACCCTGAAAGTTGAAAACTAGCCACGCAAGGAATGAAGGATGCAAACAAACCTCAACATGCCAGGTCTTGCCCATGGCGTGGATGACGCGCTCCTCGATGGGCCTGCGACAAGCACCGCAGATCGGGATGCCCATCTTGTCATGGCAACGCAGACAGTACAACTCTGCATCTTTCTCCCTGGCGTCTTCCTTCAGCTCAACACTGAAACATAACGATCACAAGTTTGAAAATAGATTAGATGGGGCAGCCACAAACCTAGATCTAGCTTGGAAGCGACGGATAAGATAAAGGTTTTTAATGACAATGTAACAGTGATTTTTAGTTTTCATTGTAAATACTTGGATAGAACCTGAAATAAAATGTTTTTGTTTCATATCTAGTGTACATTCTTCTTTTTTAACTTCGAGTTTTCTGTAATATTCTTTACAAAAATATAAACCCACTTGTGTGAGAAGGAAAGCTTGAGTATAACACTGATGAAATAGCATTGGGTGGAAGGCTACTATTAAACTTTTCACATTACTTACTTCAAAATCACTATTTTTAGGATTTATCTATAGAATTTATTAATGAAAAAGCTTTGATATTTTTGTTATTTCAAAATGGAAAGTGTGCAGTCAAATCCCCCCATAATCATAAGAGCAATTCAATGTGCACAAAATATTAGCAGTGTGGTGGTTGTTGTTGTTGTTGTTGAGTTGGTTTAACATCCATCATCAGCACTATATAGACTATATTGTGGACAGGCCCCAAGACTGATGCCTGACAATTTTATGTGCTGCAACACATGAGACAGGGGTGGGATACTGTGACTCCTGTCTCAGCCGATCACATTAAACTGACACCGACGCAACCAGTGGGGATCGAAATCGCCAGGGCTTGAACCCGGACTTTTTGCATCGGAAGCCGATGTACTACCCCAGGGCCACCGCGCCCCCCAGCAGTATGGTGGGAAACGGTTGTCTTAACTTGAGCTCAATAAGATTTAGGAAAGAAAAGGACACCTACCCGCAGGAGTGGCAGTTGAAATGGTAGGGGTGGAAAGCTTCCCCTTTCCACTTCAGGTGGCCTCCGTCAATGATGGAGCTGAGGACAAACACAAGTCTGAATTACCCGGTTATTTACATTAACCAGTCATTTTGCTGCTCCAGAAATTAAGAGTATACAGCTGATTCACTGTATAAAATGAGCTTACTTTACATGCACAGTTTAAATAAAATGTTATCAAACACATTAATTTTAATATATAGGCTTTATTGTCCCTCATAAACTTGACATGCTGTCACACAGACAGTGTGCTGTCTCAGCAAGTCAAATTATAATGAGTAGGACCCAACTAGAAGGGGATAAAATCGGACAAAACATTTTTCAACTGATCATGGGTTTCAAACCTAGGACCTTCCCATTGGGAGACCAACACGCTACTGTTTTAAGACTAATGCAACCCATTGAATACTCACTGGCACTTGAAGCAGACATATTTGCCGAGCCCCTTGGCCTTCTCCGAAGCATTGCAATCTCTACACAAGGCTCTGCAGAAAGAAGTCAGGGAAACCGTGAAGTGATATAATCCACTTGACATACAAAGAAGAAAATGAACATGAATCAGTTGGTACAGTGGTACATGTATCCGCTTAACAAGTTAAATCTTTTGGGAATGGACTTAACGTTTATTTTATCGTAAGTTTATAATAAACATTAACTGAAAGTTCAAAAAAAGAAATTCATGTCTTGGAAAAGTTTACATAAAGCCAAAGTGTACCTTAAACAGAGGCTATATCTTAAGCAGATTCTACCATACTTAGTGTACGTTAACCACGCTGCTGAGAAGAAATAGGAGGCTACGTTTGTCCATTTCTTTTTCACTGTACTTCCTAGCCAACTTCCCTAGACTACTGTCCAAAGTTTTTTCTGCTGCCACTCAAAAACTTCATTTTCAGTCAATGATGCTATAAAGACACCCGCCCGACTATAAAGTCTAAGAGGCAAGGCGGCAGGATGCGAAATCAACCCTGCCATTTCTAAATCAGAAGACACACTAACTACTCTACTGATTTACTCACAGATAATTGGGCGAAGGCAAAATGCTTTATAAATATTGTAATATTGTATATATTTTAGTTTTTAAAGCAAAAAGAGAGGAAAAATATTTTTGGAGGCAATTCCATGTAATGAAATTTAAGTTCCGATTTATTTTAGCAAAAGTTAGAACAGGCTAAACACATAAGAGTGTAGTAGGCGCACCTTCCCTGGTTCTTGACGAATCCCTCGTCAGCCAAGACCTTGGCACAGCAGAAGCACCTGAAACACTCGGGGTGCCAGGAGGCGTTCATAGCCTTTATCACTCGGCCACTGATAAACTCTCCTGGGAACATAAACATTTATACACTTATTACTATATCATACTTGAAAAAAAAATTAATAACAATAAAATAAACAAAATGAAAAAAAAATAATGATATGATACTGATAATAGTAGTTGTTGAGTTGGTTTAACGTCCAGCATCAGCACAGTAAAGGCTATATTGTGGATGGACCCCAAGACTGACGAGACAGGGCAGGGATACTATGACTCACATCTCAGCCTGCCATATTAGAATGACACCAACCTAACCAATAAGAAGCGATTTCGCCAGGGCTCTAATCTGGGATCGCCTGCATCGGTTAAAGCGTCCCCCCGATAAAAGTAGTAGTAGTAGTCGTAAAAAAAAAAGAATGCCTTCGATCTATATGGCTAACAACAGACTCTGTAATTACAGGCTAGAGATACCAGGGTCTCTATTTTATGGGATCGGTATGTTCATGGGCCTATCTGAGCTGGGTATAATCACTTCACAAGTTTCTTGAGTGCTTACCACATTTTGCACAGCTCGGCGCAAATAGAACACAGAAGTCATGCTCACAGTACTTCCTGCCTTCAAACTGTGAATAGACAATTAAAAAATGAAGTTATCAGTAATAAATAATGAAGTGTTTATGAATTACTCTCATAAGTAGATTATGCGTAATGGTGGAACGTTTTGAATCATTCCGACATGCCCTACTCCATAGATCTGGCGTGAAAATAGAGGGATGAAGACTGCACATTTATTTGATTTTGTTTAATGTCGTGTGTTTGGAGAAGAAGCAGCTAATTAAATTTTAACAGTATAACAGTCTTGATTGAGCCAAACTTTTTACATGGTCTGATTTTAGGCCTATTGCTTGTGCACACACTAATTTGGGGAGGTAAAAGCTTTGATATTTAATATTTTGAAATGGAAGGTGTGCACATCAATACAAAAAGGTGTTTGCACAAAAGCGTATCAACCTGCACAACATGTGTGTGACGTGATAGGAAAAAGTTAAACCAAAGGCTCTACATACACCTTAAGATCTGACAAATGGAGGAATTTCCATGCACATTGATCAAAGGTTCACCCCGAGTATAGCCAGTATATGCTCGACAAAAAAGTGTCCTTAATGAATTGCATTTTTGGGAGCTACTGCTCGCTTAATACGCTATAAAAGAGGATGTATTTTGTGCATATATTTAAGTGATCCCTATGGAGGCTCACCCTGGTCTTTGCATTTTATGTTATTGGTTGGACTCACCTCAAAGAATCTCCCCTCTGGGAAGGGCTGGAAGCACTGAGCACACCTGTAACACAGGCAACAATGTAATGGTTATCATGGATCAACAGAGAGTTTAACTGAGACACACAGACAGACAACAAAGTAACGGTTATGATAGAACAACAGAGAGTTTCACTGAGACACACAGACAACAATGTAATGATTATGATAGAAGGAGTTTCACTCAGACACACAGACAGACAACAATGTAAAAGTTATGATAGAAGAACAAAGAGTTTCACTGAGACACACAGACAGACAACAATGTAACAGTTATGATAGAAGAACAAAGAGTTTAACTGAGACAAAAAGGCAACAAATTTACAGTTGCATGATTCTTAGAATACGTTTTAGACCTTCTCTCCGATCCCCACTCTTAACCTGTCCGTTTACTGCTTTCAAACACTGGTTACATTCTTCATCAATCAGTCTTTTGAAAGTATTAACTGTAATAAACATGACAGGTATAGGGAACATGTTAATTGTAATGTCAAAAAGTAGAAATAGTATTTTTTTCAAAGATTAAAAAAAAAAAGATAAATGAACACTGCACTGGATACCTATAACAAACCTAGTAGGTGTCAAACAACATAGAGATGCCCTCATAGAGCAACTTACACAAACCACTGCACTGGATACCTATAACAAACCTAGTAGGTGTCAAACAACATAGAGATGCCGGCATAGAGCAACTTACACAAACCACTGCACTGGATACCTATAACAAACCTAGTAGGTGTCAAACAACATAGAGATGCCGGCATAGAGCAACTTACACAAACCACTGCACTGGATACCTATAACAAACCTAGTAGGTGTTGAACAACATAGAGATGCCCTCATAGAGCAACTTACACAAACCACTGCACTGGATACCTATGACAAACCTAATAGTGTTTAAACAAAATATAGATGCCGCCATAGAGCAACTTACACAAAGCACTCTGTGTGCCAGACCTGGCCATTGGAGTTGACAATCTGCTCATCCATGGAGAAGCCCTCGTGGCAGCGCTCACACACCGCATGCCCCAGGGACATGTTGGCACTGCACGAAAGAAACAGAGACAAAAAGTACAAAAATTAAACTTTGTTGTTTTCCAGCCTTTAAAACTAATGTCAATGATTAAAAGATGATTAAAATCCTTGAAGGAAAAAAAAAACCATCCTTGAAGAAATATATCATCATAATATGTACTTAAACTCTCGGGTAGTCCTTGAAGAAGTATATCATCATCTGTAGTAAACCTTAAAGAAGAATGTTAGCATCTTGAGAAAGCCTTGAAAAAATCATCAACATCTCGAGTAAACTGTGAAGAAAAGCATTGGCATAAGAAATAAGAACACGTGTAACATTATTTGTAATGTTAGAAAATCAAAACGTTTTGTACATGATTGATTTTGCATTCATAGATAACCATGGTAGAAGGGTGCATATGGCTAGATATAAAAAAGCATCCATTGTCTGCCAATATATCAAGGCTGGAAGAAATTGTGAGAAGTCAAACATGCTTCACAATATCGGAAAAAATATGATTATGTAAATTCACTGTCACCTGGATTAAAAACAAACAAACAAACAAAAGTAAACAATAACCAATAATAGAAGGCAATAGGACTGCATGCTGCAACAAAAGATGTGTGTGAAATGACAACCACTGTATAACCAGAGGCTTTCAAGTATATAGCGACACTAATTTTTCACAAGAGGGGTACATGGTGAATAAAAGACAAGTCATAAGATGTGTGTATTATTAGATGTTGTACCACATACACACACAAAAAAGGGGGGGTGGTGGATTCATTTCCATTCTTGCTGAAGATCTAAATGTCCTTAAGTTCGTAAGTGAATAATCTTAAAGATGTATCAAGCAATGACTGAAGCGATTATATTACATGAACAGAAAATTAATTCGATCACTATAAAAAAGGTCGTTGCCCTGAGAGAAGTTGCGGGGCATGGTATTTGTATTATTGTTATTTGTATTTGCATTGTAATTTTATGATCATGCTACTTTAAAAAAGGGAAACACTGCTGCCTCACCAATTCAAAAGGACAGAAGAGAAGAGAGACTAAAAGGGGAAAGCAGGTCAATGCAGAAATCTCAGGAATCTCTCTAATTCACTTCCCGCACCCCAAAGCACTATAGATGCTAGCAGTAACCAGTGTTGGACCACCAGCACCAGTCTCCACCACCCCACCAGCACGGAAACCCACCTTGGCCCACCACCTGCACCTGCCCCAACTGCAGCCCCGTGATGCCCGTTGCCCAGAGAGAGGAGCTGCGGGGCGTCGCCCATGTCTTCCTCCACGGCCATTAAATTCACTGTCACCTGGATTAATGAAAACCCAAAAGAAAATAATAACTTATAACAGAAGGCAATAGGACTGCATGCTGTAACAAAAGATGTGGGTGAAATGACAACCACTGAGGGTATTCATATACACAATGTATAACCAGAGGCTTTAAATTATAGTGACACAATTTAATTTTTCCCAAGCGGGAAAAAAAAGGGGGGGGGGGGGGAATCATTTCCATTCTTGCTGAAAAACTAAATCTCTAGATAAAATAGATACAATAATCATAAATATGTATCAAGCGATGGCTGAGGCGATTGTATTAGAAAATTAGACCTAAAAATTATCCAAATTCATTTGATCACTATTAAACAACAAAAAAAGAAAGAAAAAGATTCCCAATTTCACAACACTAGAATGTAAACGTTAGCCCTTTTGCGGACATTTTTCAGGATTAACAACAGACCCCCCACCACCCCCATGACCATTGCCCAGACAGATAAGTTTATGAATATTGTAGCTTAACCTGGCGTTTTTATTATCGTTTTGTATTAATTTTGTATTATAAAGTTATTATCATGATTTTTTTATTTGCTACTTTAAAAAAGGAAACACTGCTGCCTCATCAATTCATAAAGACTGAAGAGAAGAGAGACAGAAAGCAGGCCAATGCAGAAATCTCAGGAATCTCTCTAATTCACTTCCGGTTCCCGCACCCCAAAGCACTATGCTAGCACAGTAGCAGTAACCAGTGTTGGACCACCAGCACCAGTCTCCACCACCCCACCAGCACGGAAACCCACCTTGGCCCACCACCTGCACCTGCCCCAACTGCAGCCCCGTGATGCCCGTTGCCCAGAGAGAGGAGCTGCGGGGCGTCGCCCATGTCTTCCTCCACGGCCACTCGCCGCCTCTGGAACAGCGGGCTCTGCGTCTTGGCGTCCAGGGGCTGCAGGTTGAACGCCTGCTGGCGCCGCCTCTCCGCGGTTGTCATGGTTACTGGGAGTGAGATGCTTATCTCAGATGTTAACTGTTCGTGATACGTATTCCTTTTTTTTAAAACCGAATGTGCACTAGTGATACGTAGGCTATCACTTCCTAACACGAGATAATAACCATATAAACTAAACCACTGGAGCGTTCAGTTTTAAGAGGTATCCAAAAAGAAGAAAAAAACCACTACAACTACAAGTTGTCTGTGTGGGTTTAGTAAAGATAGCTCGATTCAGATAGGGGTCGTCTTCGTTGCTCAAATAAATTTTTCTTCTGCGTTGAAATAATAATATCATTGGATTAATAAGATGTCTTAGTTGTAAAAACAAGTTTGTTAAATATCTTTGGGTTAAATTAAAACCCAGGCTTGGCCTCGATACGAGGAAGTTTTTGGTTAGGCGCATCCAACAGCTAGAACACAGTCTAAGAAACTTCCATTCGGGGCTCGTAGACCCTTTGCGAAATTTCCGTTGAAAAAAAAAAGGTTTACAGCCATACTGAGCTACAGTTGAGGGGTAGGAGAAGACACCGTGGCAGATGCGTAGCCAATGCACGAAAAAACACATAATTTTAGCAGTGGAAAATGTAATGTAAACGTCACTTTTTAATTTCTAAATCGAACATAACCTCAAAGAGACATTCCAACGGTAGAACAAAGCGGTAGAACGCTTTCTAAGAGGTATGCACTGCTGTCGTACTACACACGTCCGGCTTGGTCGATTTCCAAGTAGAAGGTACAACGTACAACATAAATAGAAGTATACATTTTTTTAAACGCGACAAATTTACGACCTGCTTTGGAACAAGTTTTACGTCACACTTTGTAAACTTCGATACAGCCACAAACTAAAATCTAAAGTGAAGTGGGGTCAACATGCACCGAGAACAAATGTTAAAGGCTAGTGCCTTTTTAACAGTTTCCAGTATGATTTAGTGTTTGATTTTAGAAGGATCTTATGGGGTCTGACTCAGAAGATCCTTCTAAAATTAAACACTAATCATACTGGGAAGTCCCGAACAGTCACATGAACATCCCATAATGGTCTTAAGTTAAGTGTCTAAAAAAAGGAAATCTATTATTAGATTTACACCCCCTTAGGTTTCCCCGAAAGATCCGATTAAAAAGGATGCCCAGCTGAGATTCAAACCGCGCACATCCTGGTCTCAGTTTAGTGCACTAACCGATTGAATCACCGGGCATCCTTATGTTACGATTTTTTTTTTTAGCAAAAGAGGAATCCATCTCACACTGTACCGGTACGTCCTTAAAATGAAGATAAAATAACATTAACGTCCACTCGACCTCGATCATACTTCAACGCTGTCATTAGAAATTCATCATCGCCAACCTATTCTAACACGCGCGTTAACGATGTCTTCTGATTGCCCGTCGACAATAATAATAACAACAACAACAACAACAATAATAAAATAAAAAAAATAATAATAATAATAATAATAATAATAATAAAATAAAAGTAAAAATAATAATAATACTGTGCTGCCAGGAGAGTAAGGCATAACTGTTGAGTAGTGCACTGACTAAACTTTTGTAAAAAAAAAAAAATCACAATATTCTTTATAAAGTTTAATCAAATAAAAAAGACAAACGGAAAATCAACGAGAAAAAAAAAAAAAGAAAGAACAGCGTAAAACTAAAACTAAAAGCCCACAACCTGAGATAGGGAAAACAGCGTTAGTCATCCACACGAAGGCTGACCATATATTGTATCCTACGAGTAAGGGGGTTAAGCATTTGCATAAATCTAGTAGTAGTATCTATAGTCCGAACAGGTCTTTTGAGAACGAAATGATACATTTTGGAGGTAGATGACATCCTTACTAAGCTACTGATTAATCGTTTTAATAGATAATGAGACAACACAGAGTGCCGCTTTCTAGGGTACCAGAGAGTTAAGTGAGGGAAACACACTTCTATTCAATGTTTTCTTTCCGGCGGTTAAGTGTTAATTTAATTCCTGCGAATGGGGTCACACTAAACTGATATTTACACTCGAGGTAGTGATGTTCCTAGAAGTAAATAGATCTAGACCTAGCTTAAGAAATGCATTTCATTTAGGGCCTACAAAATGTATGAAGCCACCAAACGCCTCGATAGATCACTTGGCCAGCATGACTATTGGTGCACAAACAATTTATGTGGTTAAACAGAGCACTTCTATAAGAAACTGAACCGAAAGCGTTTTACGGTGAAATCCGAATGCGATGTCAAAGAAAACTTCATAGCCAGGTATTAAACAAACACTCCCAAATTTAGAAAATGTAGAATTCGATTCGCACTTATGCTACAGTACATTCCTTTTTTCCACTGAGTTGAAGATCGACGAGATACTTACACATTGATCTAATACTTGTGTGATTCAACACAATTTTAAGTTATATTTTATCAGTACATGTACAACGTATGAGAGAGAGAGAGAGAGAGAGAGAGAGAGAGAGAGAGAGAGAGAGAGACAGACAGACAGAGAGAGAAGTTTAGCTGTAATGTTATTTAATTATAATTTTTCCCTCTATAATTGCGCAGGGATCATCGGTGTTTAATTGTTAATCCAGACTAAACTGTAAGATTTTTTTAGCTTTTTTCTCTTTCATTATACTTGAATTTGAATGCTTTTCTTACATGTATTTCTACCTTGCCGACTGTTAATACCATCAATTAAAGGTAGCGTTTGTCATTCTGCCCTCAAAGAATGCCTTTTCAATCTCATGGCCATCTTACAACCTACGCAGTTTTTTTTACACAACACGCCAATCCAAGTTCACACTGCCCTCTGTTCAGTGTGATAAACAAGAGCCAAAATAGGAGCCCAAAGGCCGCCGTTTACGCTAAAAATATTGAATGTCATCAGAATGTCAATTGCTCTCGTATTATTGTAAATCTTGTTCACTCATTCTCTTATAATTGTTGCCCATCTGCTTGTCTCTTTTCATGTTTCTCTACCTTCACCCCCCTCCCCCCTCTTTCTTCGATTCATAAATGTCAGCAACAAAGCTAAACTGTAGACGGGCCCTAAGACTAACGTCTAAACGATTTTACGTGCTGTAACGACGACAAAAAAGACAATGGACAGGGACCCAGCTACATGTGAACCCCATAACTATGGTAAGCCACCCCGAATCGGGAGAGCACAAGGACCACCACACAAAAATAAAACGGAACAGGGAAGCAAGAACTGTTCGTCTCAACCGGGGGCACTGTACTACTGCGACATCGACCCAACCGGTAGGCGACTCCATCGGGATCCGAACTCGAGATTCCCGATTACAAGATACGCGGTCTATAGATTGAACGCTTAATGTTTTCCGTTTGAGGTCGAAATATCTATCTACTTTTATTTCACATTATTTGAATTTTTTTTTAAGAAAAATAAGGAGAGAGAGAGAGAGAGAGAGAGAGAGAGAAAGAGAGAGAGAGAGAGAGAGAGAGAGAGAGAGAGAGAGGCGGTGACGGAGACAGATTAAGAGCATTAAAAATAAGGTTCCTCTTAACCGCCCATCTCCTTACCATATCGACATTTTTTCCACCAACCATTATAATAATAAATAAAACAAATTCGCGAGCATTTCTCAGCCAAGACGGGAATTTTAAAGGCCACAAAATCACTTACATTATTTGTATTGTACTGCACATTACCGCAGACTGCGTTTCCAAAAGTGAACATTTATCGACCAAGGCCTAGAAGACTAAGATTTCCCGCTGCCTATGACGCATGTCCCGTTGTTCTCTCGAGCGTATGGAAACGTTTATCAGGGGATTTTATAGACAATTTCAACATCTTACAGCGGCGCTCAGGGTTATTCTTGAAAATTTTCTATTTAATTTATAATGTTCTTTTTTTCAATATTGTCACCCTAAGACAACTGGTATGCAAAATTCAGAGGGACAATATTTATAATATCTATATAACCGTACAGGCAATGCATTTTGTCTTGACTAAAAAAATAAAAGTAAAAAAGGAAAGAGAAGAGAGGGAGAGAGAAAGAGATAGAGTGGTGCATAGGTAGATAGATAAAAACCGCTCGAAACACATGTGTCGCAAGAAATGGCCGTAATATCAAGGTAGGACAAAACAATAATAGATAGATAGATAGAGAGAGTAACAGACAGATATACAAGGAACATAGTACTTGCAACTTGCAAGCATCGTAATGTTAACCCCAAAACGTTAATATTTACACAAATCTTCGTTTATGACAATACCTCGCCAGCATTGACAGTGACACAAGCCCAAACAATAGCGCGCGTAGCAGACAGTCCTGACCATAGGTTATAACAGACGTTCTCCCTTCTCTGTGGTCCTGACCACACCAAAACTCGGTACACAATGACTGCAATGTATCTAGATTAAGATGTGTAGGCCATGAGTGTCAGGACACTTACATACAGAATCCCCTTGTATAATAAATCTTCGGGCAAGTGTCAGATAAGCTCGAGCCAAAGGACATCGCTAGCTCGGATTTACATTTAGGTGTCTACGAAATGCTCAAGAAAGGTGAATATGCGGGCCTTTTAAAAGTTATGGTATAGTATTATTTCACAATCTAAAAGATAATTAGAGAAAGAGAGAGAGAGAGAGAGAGAGAGAGAGAGAGAGAGAGAGAGAGAGAGATGAGGAGAGAGAGAGCATTTTAAACACGGAACCCAAATCCCCGACAGAAAGTCTCAGAAGATAGATCACACGTTATAAAAATAGGAGCAGATAAAAAACACGCTAAAAAGCCATCTAAATATACACGTTCAAGACAAAGCTATTGCTCCCTTTTCATGCGGCTTAGAAGGCGTTCATGGTTGATATTTTCCTCTATCCATACCGTACTAAAGAGTTCGACGCACGTGAGAAAAAAATGCCTACCTACCCTATTGCTGTTCCATTAAATTACGATACTTAAATTTCCCGAATCTCGCTACAATAATTGCACATCAACTGAGCTAGTGCACTTTTTTTTTCGGAACACAAATGCATGTTCTTTGTTCAGTTTCGAAGGGCTATTTGTGCTTCTGCGAACTCCATATCCTGTGCTTCTCGTCTTTTAAAACATGGAGCAAATATTAATTTACGACAGTTATATCCCATGGAAATCAGTAGCCGAAAGGTGTAGAACTATAATACAACTAATGCACATGTATGCATTTTCTCTCGCGCATAGTACACGGTGATACTTTGTATTATAAGTCAGTAACTCAAGCTGTCTACACTGGTTGGATTTAGATCTGGTACAAATGCAGTGAGTAGAACTAAATAACAGTGGCGACCGCGACAGGTGGAACATCATTATAGATGACCAGTGCTCCTGATTGAACCAATGAGTAGTTACTACAATCTAGTACTAGTAGTAGTTCGTCATGCGATGATCCCCCAGCCCAGTCCGACATGTTGACTCACTTGACTGATGTAGGCCTGGCATGTCTAGCCTCATATTGATAGAGCCCTACTCCAACTGGATTAATTAAGCCGTAGTAGATCAAGGTGAACACTTAACACTAAATACATGTAGTACATAGCGATCCATGTACCAAGGCTGTTGATTGCTGTTTGCCCACACATAACTACGGTGTAATTATATCCGGCTTACGTAGATGATACATACATAATTATATTACAAATACAGGCAAATGTGACATGGTTGCCCTGAAAGACGTTGGAGGATTATAGAGTGGGAAGGGCGAAAAATGAAAATGAAAAGAAAACAACACGGCAGACACCATTATATTCAGGCTTAAGGTAGAAAATCAACATCAACACCACCACCAACAACAGTACCGTAACAATAATAACAATAGTAATAACAAGAATAAAATAATCCGCGCATTAATTTTGTACTTGGAGAAATGAAAATGGATTTTAAACCAAAAACAGACGAACGAATACCGGTTGTAGGTAAAGAGTTCGAAAAGCAAAAAAAAAAATTAAAAAAAATGCTAACTCCAACTATAGCGTCAGATTCCATTACCTATTCAAATGTCTTTTCCTAGCCGAAACTACACGCTGCGGTAAGCAGGACATGAAATGGAGCGCGTTAATTATAATGTTCACCCATTAAAATCTCGCTTTTATCTTCTTTATCGTTGTGGAAATCTCGTTCATTGGTATGTATTCACTCGAGAGGCCAAGACCCCTCACTGTGCACCAAACCATAATTAAAGCATGCCCATACATTGAAAATCACACTAGCCTACAAAAAATACTCCTCTCTCTTCACATCTCAAACGTGACAATGCAAAGGTGTTGAGCATAAACCTGCACCGGTGCAGGGTGAGGGACCTTACAAGCGTGTGTATCGTTTCATGTGGGTTATATGGAAATCTTAATTATATGGGTCACTGATAAAATGAAATAGATCTTTAAAGGTATACAACAAGCAGTTGGCTTTTTTTTTCTATTATCATTTTTGTTACACGATTCGATTGCTTTAGTTTGCTATAAGGTAAAAACAATACATCGGCATTCGTATAACAGTTACAGCTCCAGTGCAATCATAAACCGCATCAAAGCATAGTTACATAATCTACCAAAACTCACCAAAACAACGCAACGCACGAAGTGACGAAACAATGTCACTGAAAGACAAAACGAGAAACGTGATGGAATAGACTCTTCTAGGAAGTCCTTTTAAGTGCTATCTATGTCATTTTGATATATCATCATTCTGACAATCATGATAACTGGATTAAGAAGCCGGTGTCAACTTTTTTATCGGAACTTAGGAACACTTCATGTGTCAGAACAAAACACTAACAGAAGGTGCTGCTGCAATGAGGAGACTTAAGCCTCGATTCAAAAAATGTGTATAAACTTAGTCATAGCATAGGGGTAGAGAACATACTTAATGCAATGTTATACATATAGCAGTGAAAGAAAATGAAATCGACTTGCTACATTCTATCTCACCTTTTGAGTGTGCCAGCAAACCTATCAAATACAACAATAACAAAAGGAGAAAAGGGGTGCGCTTCTTAACTGTCACGGTATATTCTTATCTTCGACCTCAATGCACCCATTTAAAAAAAATGTCTTCCTTTTCTTGCACTACACACGCATGCTTGCAAAATGCGAAGCCGCAGGGCGGTGCTTGAGAAAACAGAATTCTAATGACATGCTTGTATAATCCGGATTGGTTTCAGCGCTTCATTCTGGGCGCTCTATCAACAAGCATAGAAGCCATACTTATCGCAACCATAATCATAATGCCAAATCTAAGAGGAGATTAACACAAAGATAATCATGACACAATAGTTAAATACGTTTATCCGGATTGGTTTCGGCGCTTTATTCAGAACGCTCTATGAACAAGCAAAGAAGCCAAACATATCGGAACGACAATGCCAAATATAAGATCGAGGAGATTACCACAAAGATAATCATTATATGATACGTTTATTGCTGGAAAGAATGTCCCCCATTCCTGCTCGAAACCGAAACCTCTGCAAATTGCAAAGCACACGGCGGTGCTTGAAGAAAACTGAAAAATCTTTGGCTGTGACATGCACTGAAGTGAGACATTTCAAACACACGGACACCTAGATTTCTGTATAGAAAAGTCAGATCTGTGTACAGAGGGCAAACACAACGCGTGCAATACTGGAATTTCACATTGGACTGTAAAACCTACCAACTTCCATGCCTGTAGAAGTCGCTTGGGTACAGAATAGTACACATTGTATTGTAATTCTTAATAACGATTAGAGAAGCCGCATTCGATTTGTAACGAATACCAGGTCTCAACTAATAAAAAAAAAATAATAATAACATTAATTAATAATGAAGGTACCCCGGTAGTCGTAACAACAACACCAACAGACATTATTTA
The DNA here is from genome assembly GCA_003991915.1 of Elysia chlorotica. Classification (NCBI taxonomy): domain Eukaryota; kingdom Metazoa; phylum Mollusca; class Gastropoda; family Plakobranchidae; genus Elysia; species Elysia chlorotica. The sequence goes on along the minus strand of RQTK01000053.1, from coordinate 607,777 downwards.
TCATTCATTTATGCATTGTTACTGAGAGGTCCACTGGTTACTAACGAATTTAACAACGCGCACCTGCCGTCAATAATTGCTGCCAAAGTTAGGTAACTACCGACTTGATAATACACACAGAACGCCGCCCGATATTATAAACTTGCTATTACGCATGCAGCATATGAGCAATTGCATTATGTTCGCTGGCGACCAGTCAAAACCCACCAGCCTAGGCAACACTGTTACAGTTATAAATGTGCACATTCTAATACTCCGCCACGAGAAGGCCGAGTTGACCGATATTAGGAATCGAACTGGGTCGACTCTTCGATCTCCATGACACTGAGCGACAGGCTCAATCAATTTGATCGTCCAACTGACACCTGGCCAAACTTGTTTAAAGTTGGTTGCTCCTCTTTGGTTGAATCCACACAGAAGCATAGAAAGCATAGCAACTCTAATAACTCGCTGTTCTGACGACCCAGAAAAGATAATACAAAACAACAACATTGTATTAGTTACATCACACTACTACACAAGCCGATCTAACTATGCTGTGCCTTATCGAATTATGCTCAACTCCATGATCATCTACTAATGTGCTGACGGCTCTACGTGCTCGTATCTAGATCAAAACAGATAATATAGCACACTATCACTATACAATGTATTAGTTATATCACACTGCGCAAGCCAATCTAACTTGTGCTATGTCGTGTAAATCAAGCTCAACTCAACAATCCTAATTATACTAATCTGGATCGGAATCTACAACAACAGATAATGAAGCTACTCCGTCTTACCAACTCAAGCTTTACTTCACAATCATTGACTAATCAAAAACGGAATCTACAACAACCGTTACACGCAATCGTCTAGATTGGGATCTACAACACAACTGTATTGGTTACATCAAACAATTCAAGCCAATCTAATTTGTACTCTGTCGTACCGAATTGAGCCTCACAATCATCAACTCACTAATCTCGATCGGGCCCTACAACACTCGTTACTGTCTGATCGAATTAAGCTTAACTCCACAATCAGCAACTAACTAATCTACATCTACAACAACCGTTACACGAACTCTGAACTATCGAATACATGTTTACTTCACAGTCATTGACTAATCTAGATCGGGATCTACGAGAACCGTTAGTCTGTCCTGTCGAATCAAGCTTAACTTCACAATTAGATCTACTGTCACTACTATGTAAATCAGAATCCACAACAAACGTTGTATGAACTCAGTCTTATCGAATCAACTTCACATTTATCTACTATTACTAATCTAAATCGGAATTAGTACTCTGGATCTCCTCGCATCGAATCAAGCGTTCCTTCACAATCGCCGACTAATCTACCACAGCCGTAAGCGCGCGTCGTTGCGGGTTCAACGCGACAGTTCCGATTCTATTTACATGTATGTATGTATCTGGATCCGCTCCAGGTCGTGGCGACAAAGTTACTACACCTGGGTGCTCCAGGTAAGAGGGGGGATTGCCAACCAGCGACCTGTGACTGTGACAGCGGCAGTCAGCGCTTAGCTAGCTAGTGCCCTAGTGGCGCACTTCTACAGGCTTTGCGATCCATAGAACGTTACCAGAAAACGTAATTACGCCCATTAGCAGTGGAGTTATCTGGTCACTTAACAGTGGAGTTTTCTGATCGCAGGTGGAATAAGTATAGCTATGATTGGACGCCGGTGCACATTACCTTAACTATCATATTGTGGGTGGCGCGGTGGCCCTGTGGTAGAACACCGGCTTCCGACGCAGAAGGTTCATGGTCTGAGTCCTTGCAATGTCGCACCCTACTGCTTGGATCGGTGTCAGTCTAATGTGACCGGTTGAGACAGGAGTCATGGTATTCCCGCCCTGTCTCGTGTGTGGCAGCACTAAAACTGTCAAACGTCAGCTTTGGGACCCATCCACAATGCATCCTTTTATAATGTGTTGGACGTTAAACGTTTTGTTTTCGCTATGCGCCGATTTACCACAAGGCCTCTATTATTAAAGGAAGCGAGAGGGGCCAAGTGGTGGGGCGGAGGCGGCTCAAAATCATGGGTGTTACAAACACTGTCTCCTCACTCGGTAAGGTTACACTACTCTAATGTGACAGTTCTAATTCTATTCATATGTACGTGTGTATGTGGAACCGCTCAGGTATGTCTACCGAGTTACTACACCTGTGATTACAGTGCGTGTATCAAGTTACAGCCCTTGGTCTAGTCTACTAAGTACTTTACTACAGCGCACGCACCAATTATGGTTCAAGAGGTTCTGGAATTAGCTGTCACAACAGCGCACGCCTGTCGACACTATTCAGATCATTTTGTTATTCATTATGTTTTATTCAACGATTGAACGCGTATTATGATCGTACAGCTAAAAGAAATTGATTGGGGTAGGGTTCTGGTAGGTCAAGTTTTAACTTATCAAAAGCTGTCACAGTTATTGGAATCATAAAAAGAGTAGGCCTATATATAGACAGCAAGATACGTTTTTCCCCATAATTTAATACCAGTGGATTTCTGATGTGATCCTGTACGTGAAAGATAAAACATTTTAACTATCATAATGAAATATTATACTGGCTGAGGTGCATGCAAACAATACGGTATTTTGCTAGCATTGGTACAGCACAACAAAGCACACAGCAAAACGGATCCTTATCTGGGACGCTTGTTATAGTGACATGTATTATTACAGCCTTTGGTTACTGCTGAAATTTAGACAGGCAGATAATTACATTCACAATGATGCACACAAATAAAGAGGGATTAATGGCATGTACATGTGTATGAAGGAGGGCCAAAGCAAGGTAGTATAAAGGAACAAACAAAGCGCTAGAGTTGACCTATTAACATCAAAGTTGCAGAGAAATGATCACATCTCTTTAATTGTATGGCGCGGCTGCTGAATGGTATGGGGAGAGCGTGCGATTTCTAATCACGAAGTCTTTGGTTCGATTCCCGATTGACCCATCTTGAACCAACCTTGTCCCTAATGGTTGGGTCAGTGCATAGATGTCTATTAATAGCACTAGTGCTATTTAGACATCGGTGGGTCAGTGTCACTACGATTATCACTAAACGCCAGGTTGGTGTGTGAGTTGCATGCCATTAGAGGCACAATGCGCATCGCCACAATTATCCTTAATTTTATGACATAACTCGAGTCGGGCTATGACATTCCCTTCTTAACCAGTACGACACACAACATGTACATGTATTGTATTGTGCTGGATAGCGGTGGTGATAAAGATAGCGTTTGGCATAATTATGGTCACCCTAACGTACAGCTTGTAATGTAAGGTATTTGCTGGGCCTGGGGGTTCTAGTCTTAGGTTTAATGTCTGCCTACGTATGTCTGTGTGTATGTGTCTGCCTGTCTCTCTCTCTCTCTCTCTCTCTCTATCTCTCGTTTCTATGTATTAATGTTTCAAATACTCTTCGAATCCATTCTGCTCACTACTCGTGCTGACTAGCTAATGTCAAGTTTTTCAGACAAACTCCGCATAGCACGACATAGGGGTTTCAAGACGACTTGTCATGAGTAACAACGTCTCCACAGAGTAGTCACAAGCAATGGGACTTGCTACTAAATTGTTTTCTACAAGATTAACTAAACTAAACATAATGTCTATTACTCTATTTCCCACTGATGTTAAGAATACATAGTTACGAAGTAGAGTTTTTCCACAACCATCCGTAACTTTTGTTTGGTAGCGTACGATCGCTACATTTTACTAAATTTTACTGGTCGGAGCTAGTACAGTAAAAACTAACACGTTTCACTTGTTGAGAATAAGTGTCTTTATAAAAATGAAACAAGGGAAAAAAAAGACATTCAAGTTGGAGATAGGTCTAGATCAAATTAATTCTGCTACAGAGATAGTGCCGTTTCGGGTCAGTGACGTTACGCAGTGAAGCAAGCGAAACAGGACACGTTTAATTATTTTTTTGGTTGATGCTTTTCAAAGCCCCTAGATCAACACAGGTTAGATTTTTTTTTACATTATAAAATTATATAAACTTATTATCTTCCGACATCTAGAGAGACGGAGGGGGGTGGGGCTGACAAAGCAGTATGATAAAGCTTTACAATACTACAAAAATTTCAAATCGGCGACTGACACTTTTAAGACGAGGCATGGCTAGCTGAATTATGAATTCCATCAGGTGTCAAGGCCAAACCAAGATTAGCGGAGATTATCATTATCCAAAGCGATTTACTTAATGTTAGTCCGCTGCGCCTACTGTAGCATTTGGAGGACATTGGTATGTATAAATTTAACTGATAATCCCACACGTGGGTCTTCAATCTATATCACTGTATGTACTCTTTACTGTCAAGCAACCTTTTTATGCAACAATTATCTTAAGAGAGATAAAGGTGTCACAACTTCTACTAGTATCATGTATACACTCTGTCAAACCTGCAACTGGTTGACTGTACGGTTTTTTACCGGGAAAGAAATATGTACCTGGCCATTAGAAACCACATTTACTAATGTTAGTCCTCAGCGCCTGCTAAGGTACCTGAAGGACATTGGTGTATATAATAAAATGTAACTGTTATAATCCCAAACATGGATCTTTTAAACTACTGTATATAGCCTTTACTTTTAACCAAACTTTTTACGCACAATTTATATGAGAGATAGAAGAGTCGCCGTTGCAACTAGTATAATAGGACGCCATAGGCACAATATAGCCGTTACCGTACTGGCGTGCCGTAAAAACAAACTCACTCAATGCAAAGCGATCTGATTACATCATGATGACTTGTGATAGATATCTTCAACGAAATACACGAACACGTCTACATAGAATGGGGAAAGCTGGAAGATTTTTTCTTTGCTACCCCTTTATTTCGAATGTCCCCCCCCCCCCCGATTAAACAACAACAACAAAAACCCACACGCACACAAAGTCAAGAGCAGGAGCAAGAAGGAAGAAAGAAAAAAAAGGCCCACACATGGCACAATAAACCATTTACATTACATTCCCCTGCCTCAGCAAATAGGAATGAAATTGAAAACAAACATTATTTGTCAGAGAATAACAACAGATGTGATGAGTTTTATTGTTTGAGCAAACCTAACTTAGATACAGACCGGGACCAAGTTGGAGTGAAAGGTTATGCGAGGAATTCTTCAGAATGTGCCCAGCTCTTAAACTGGTATGGAAAATGAAAAAAAAAAGGAGTCGGAATCTTAAAACTTCAGGAAAATCCCAGACTGACTTGTTCACAACCAGGCTTAGGTGTCGAGGAAGTATTTCGATATGAGCTTAACTTAGTAGCATCAGCAGTGTATACAAACCGGTAAAGAGAGCGGGTAAGGCAATAGGGTGAGATGGCTAAATTAGTAGAGCGTTGGGATTCCATTCGGGAGATACGCAGTTCAAATCCACGATTTGGTAAATTTATTTGTCGGATTTCGACAATGTCAAAATTATTAATATGGCTGGCAGAAAAAAGTCTTAGATTGTAATCTCTATGTGGTATCACGTAAAATTGGCTCAAGAAATCATACTTGGGACCCCTTTCCGTACCGCAAGGGATCTTTAACATGTTACAGTGTTAGATGACCTTCAACTAGAACATCGCATACTATTAGTATTGCAAAGGACACAATACACACACCCGGCCTTTTCTTTCTCTCTACGAGTTCCAAATTACAAGTGTACAGAAAAAAAAATACTTGAGCCACCCCTAAATGGTCTTTCACTCTCGACAAGGTAAACACTAAAGCGCCACGAATGCCTGGGCACTTTGAAAAGATTCTTCAACAGAAACGATCAAGATCTACAGGTCCTGCCGTAAAGAAGAGAGTTTGTAAGACAGGACACGCGGACAAGAGGGGAAGCATTTTTATATACGTATGGAAAGACACCGCAAACCAACAAGAGCTGGACTAACCGCCATGTTAGATAGTGAAATGACTCACTTAAACAGCAGCCTAAGTTGATGTACGTAAAACTATCAACAATTGTACATATACAGTGACTGAGGGAGCGAACAAGACACAGGGCAATGCTCCTCTTGGTTATCGTTGCAGGCACTTCATATAACACAAGCAACCTCAGGGCTGTATAAACCTTAGTGTGGCGATCGCTGTTTGTTTTTTCTCCTATTTTTTTACCATACATGTATAAACAAAGATGATTGTTGAGGAAAGAATAATATTTAAAAAATGTGACGTACGTGACAAATGAAAAGTTTTGAGAACGTACAGAATAGGCGTTGCTAAATTTAACATGCAGATTCGTAGTCTAGTCATGAACGATTTTAAGTAGTAGAGATTTAAAGGCGTACAATTTTTTATTACTGTAAAAAGATGACTAATATTTCGCGGATGACAATAGTAATGTTTCAAATACTTTGCTTAGTAATGGAGAATCGTTTCAAATTCTTTGCTTAGTAATGGAGAATCGTATCAATGAAGCCAGTGAAAAAACAAACAAACAGCCTGTCGTTTAAAGAACTCAATAACTTAGGACTATACTTGTCACATAGATTGGGAACATGCATCTACTCTTGATAGTTTAATTGTACAGTTCGCGTCTACATATTCCATATTCCAAACATGAAATTTGAAAATATTTTAGAAACAGAGCGGTTCAAGTTAATCGTTAATTCAATAATATTAGGCCTTTCGGTTCATAATTCTACTGAACCTTATAGCAGTTTGTCCTCAAATTAATTATAGAAGAAAAGTGAACCCGATCCCGCAGCAGAGAACCGACGAGAGCGAGCCAACATTAGCTGGATCCATGTAATCATCGCCAGGATAAATCAAAGCTCCAGTCACCCCCTTGGTTCGACGTGGCCGTTTACACTATACTGTCACTGTAACTGAGTGACTCAATGAGTATGGGAAAGATGTGGCCTAATCGATACATGAAACCAGAGTCTTCCAAGTCGATACTGCGCGCTCTATTATTAAACCCCTTCAATCTTCTTTTGTTTCATGTATAGCCTACATCGTTTTTACGATTCGCAGATTTATAAGGCACGGTCGATATGAAAAAAAAAAAATAATAATGTGCATGTAAGGCAGACATCGTGGGATTAGAATAGACATCGTAAGGTACCACACAAATTCAGGGCAGACGGTTTAACATAGATACCATATTATGGATCAGCATATAACTAAACCTCTGGCATACAACCGGGGAACAGCATGATGGGTCACAAAACAACATTCGCCTTAAGAGGCCTTTAAAATAAACAGGCTAAGGTGAGGAAAATCGGGAGAGAGTGGTCATCCCAAGCGAGGGTAACTACTAGCTTTCTATGATTATCTGACCCAACTTAGTTACAACATTAGACAGAGCCAAGCCGCCCGTAGCTCCACTGGCCCCTAGTCTAACCTGGCGCCCGGTCCAGAAGCTTTCTGAGCGACTGGGCAGCCATTATAAACCAGGGGCTGTAAAATCTGCTGAGCAAATAAAGAACCACTTACTGAAGCAAAGAGGACACAACAAGAGCTGAGCAGTCAAGCGGGGGGTTTAACCCTTCATGTAACAGGGGTATAGATACACGCGGGGGGCGGGGGGGTTGGCGAGAGAGAGAAAGAGAATACAGAGCCACGGAAAGAAGAGACAAAGAGAGAGAGAGAGAGAAAGAGAGAGAGAGAGAGAGAGAGAGAGAGAGAGAGAGAGAGAGAGAGGGGAGGGTGAGGTGGTGAAGGAAACAAAATGCTTAACACTACAGGAACTTTATTGTTATGGTCTCTTTAGAGAGTCCTTGATGTAAACGGTCCTGGAATTCCCCTAACAGATCTGGGGACATAGGTACAGTGTACATGCATTCATTGACTAGACAAGACATAGACCACTGAGGGTCTGACCAGGGAAGAACCAAAACTACATATGTAAATGTTCTACATGTACTAGTATACAAGAAACCAGTTGGTTTGTTGGTCATTCTTTGCCGAGAAATTTTAGGCTGAAGGATTTAATGCATAATATCAATAATATCAACTGCTACGTTACTTTGGATCTATAGAACAGTGAAAAGGAGTTAGTCACATAAAATTTTTATATTCAGGATTTGTGCTGAGATTATCTGTGGACAAAATGTGTAAAATGTGCATAATGGGGCGATTTATGGAAACTGATTGCACAAAGTGCATTTCAGTGAGCATCCATGCAGCAGCACCTCTCTAGTTACAAACTTGTTCAAAATGTATCTGAAAACCAAAATTTAGTTTTGATGGAAATAGGTGATATTTCTAAATTATATTCTTCTTCCTTAAAATCTCTTGATGCTAAAGAAAAAATAACATAAAGCCTTGACAAATTTATTGATGAAAATAAATACATGCTTACTGTAGTTCATCATCATCATGGGATTTTTTTCCCATGATAGATGTACCAAACCTAGTTATATTAATGGTGCATGTGGAATTTATAAAATCTATAAAAACTTATTTATTCTTGGAAAATAGCATAAAATTGCAAAACATATCTTACCTGCAAATGGAAATTCTGCTTGAATTATCTGATATTCCATCTGGCTCAATTTTCTTTTCCACTATTTTAACACACTCCATTTTGATGTACAAAATTTAGAAAATCGAAAACTATTCTGGCTGTATGGATATTTCAAATGAGCTATCTATTCAGCAAGCTGTATACAACAATGTATGTTAACATTATGCAAAACAAAAGCTAGCACAGAAGAAACCACTGATGGCCCTTCAATAGTTTAAGTGAGTAGACGAGACATAGGATGTAGACTGTGCTTATGTCACTAATGTGGAGATTTAGGGTGCGGGTACATCTAGGTGATAATGGAGCAAAAGTGTTTTCTTTCAACTGTTTCAACAATTGATTATAAAACACTGGAAAGGGAGAAGTATTTTTAAAACTTTTTTTTTGAATGTTAAACCATGGTGAAATTTTCTATCCATATTCTTTGAGTTGCCAAATGCTAGACAATCTCATACTATGGACACACACCTTTAATAACCAGTGTGTATTGTTTTGTTTCACACACACAAATTGGATCTAAACTGCACTATGCCTTTCTTTAAGACGGCTTAAGTATCCACTTAACAGCCTCTCCTAAGCAAGATAATTTTCAATTATTCATTGGAGAGAAAAAGAAAGCACTATTATTCTATTTATTAATATTTAAATTATTAAATGACAAATGCACACAAAATTTGAATTTGATTTCCCCATTACTGGTAGTTAATTTCCTCTTCTTATCTTTATAAATTAAATTTCTTTGAGAGGAGTGTCTCTTGTGTCAATGTGTCCTAAGGTTTTGCCTGGCAACGAATGAACAGTCTCTTCCCACTTAAATGACCAGGAAAAGGCACTTGAATATAAGGTGGTGAAGTGACACACTGATTCATATGCTCGCCAACATCCACAGGCGAAGTGTGTTCGTGTTTTCACTAAAAACACATTACTCTGATCTTAGTTTTTGTAGTTGTTTGGGATGGATACATTCTGATGATGTACATATGATTTTGTCAGCTAATACTGTCCACGTCTATTGCATTGTAACCAAAATTTCTAAAGTTTAGTTTCACTAAGGAACAGGCTTTGCTCTTAAGGATGGTGGAGATTTTCAATTTCTGTTATAATAATATTGTGGGTATGATCTTAGAAAAAATGTATTATAATATGATTTACAGTGTTCTGTGATAGTTTTTAATTAGATATGCCAGTATTGGTACAGTCAAGAATCTGTGTAAAACGATTAAATTAAATCATGCAACTTTTTCAAAAGGGTGACATATTTTCATAAGAGGTAAGATTTACAGGTATAATTTTAGAAATGATGTACCCAAAGACCATAACTGTGAAGTCCAATCTCAAACTAGGATTAGAAAACATGAAAATAATAATGTTCTGAAAGTGGCACAGTCAATTATTAAAGATGATTTAAAGCAATGAAAAGTGACAGCCATTCAACATTCACATAAAAATTTGTACTATTTAGTACTTCCAAAATACGTTAATTGATTGCTGGATAAATTTTGTTCAAATATAAAAAAAAAAAAAAAAGAAAAATGTAGTTTTTACTTAGAAGGAGAAATATAAACTAATAAATATGTAAAAAGAAAAAAAAAAGAATTTAAGGATTTAAGCCTTGATTGAATTTAATTTCAAAAATAGGAATAAGAAAGAATATGCAAGGGACATAATAAAACTATAATATTGTTTTACAATGGGTTTCAGTTATTTACCTTTTCATAACTAATTGAAAGGAGATTTTACCTGATTTTTTTCTTTATTTCTCCACAATAGCAGAAAAAAAAAATATTAAAACTTAATGGAGAATATGCAAGAAAAAAGAGATATTCATTTAAACAATAAAATAATTATAAATATAACAGAAATGGTAAGAAAATTAAAACAAACTAGGATTAGAAATAAAAAAAAATCAATATATATATGCACATGGTATTGAAGGAACCACATTGGTGAGTAATGGTTATTGTTTTCTTTTGTTAAAAAAAAATAGGGAATTCAGTTTTTCAAAAACATTCACAGTTCAGATTAAGAGCATATGAAGTTCATCAGTTTTAAATAACATAAAATGTTGCATAGACCAAAAGCAAAACAAACAAAAAAAATCACATAAGTTCCTGGTGTGAGTGTATAAAAAATAATGGTTACACGCCAATGCCCAATTTCATATATTCAGACTTTGTGTCTAAAGGATTGGTATCAATTGTTATAAATAATTTAAGAAATTTTTAGTGAAGTTAATTGTTATAAATATTGTAATCCGCAATCATAAACAATGTATGCATTATAAGTATTTTGAAAACTTACGTCAAGATTCAAAATACTACTATTATACAGATCTGCAATATTTTACTATAAATTTTACTCAACCTAGATTTATAACTATTAAAAAAAAAACAAAGATGGGTGACTACGGCTGCCATTATTTTTGTTGACTATCAATTTTGTGTGTAAAAATGTCTGCAGCCAAATTTAAGCAGTAAGTAGGGGACATTGACTCTACCTATTATTGGGCCTATTCAACAATAGAAATGTTTACTTGTAAGTGATTTATGCCTTTGTAAAAAATAAAAGGGAATAAATACATTTACCATACAGTGCTTACTAGAAGTATTACAAGTGGCTCAACTCTTGTCATTCCCATTGAACAAGTATGTTTAGAAATCTAGATCTCTAGTGTTGAGCACTAGAGCTGGGTCTTGCTTGTGAGAACAAGTCTGACTCGTTACCCTCTACGACGGGTCATGAGTTCCTACTCTATATTGGCAAATTTATAGGAGCCACTGTTCTATTCCACTCAGACACGAGTCATTGTTAGAACTACAAGTTCGCGCGTCAGTCTCTGCTTCCTATAACTGGGGGCAAAAGAGGGGGGCCCAAGAAGCTGGCTTAGGACTAAGTGTCTGAGAAACTTTTGGTGACAGGCCTATTTTGGTGGGGTGGATCTGGCACTGTTGGGTGTCGGGCATTCCACTGTCCTGTTTGAAGAAATTTGGAACAGGCTATCTGGTTGGAACAGTAGAGAGTATGACAGTATTCCAACGTGTATCTGATGAGATGATTTTGTCTCCCAAGTTGTAATTTATGCGCACTGTAATCAAAGCCTGGTATTTTGATAATGTTACCTAATTTCCTTTGTCTTCATAGCCTTAGTAAGTTTCACTGTGTTTCAGTTACAGTTGCCACATTCACACGATATCACTAGTAATAGTATCAGTACTACTGCATTCAGTTCTATTTCGACAAAGTGTTGGCTACTGGCTAGCGCCATGAGAAGCCACGAACAAAGACGATACGAGACAAGCAGGGTCACTGACTCGGATTCTCTGTGATGCCAAAGCGATTAGACTCGCTGAGTATCCGACCTACGGCCGAGATTAGTTCGACTTTGGATACTGTCTGGCAAAACAAAAATACCTGAATTATCAAGTCATGAGTACAAGCGGAACTCCGAACTGCGTTCCACCACTCCTGGATTTGGCAAGCAGGATCCAGCTCAATTTGGGCACTGTTACTAGTGCAATGAGATAGAATCTAGGACTAGGTATTGGCACAACTAAAGATACATGCACGCAATGTTCATATTCCTTGATTACAATTATAACACAAAACTATTGTTGGGCTGACTCTAAAAAAAGAATCTAATTTTACTGCTGGCCTCTGTAACTGACACATGATGGTGGTGAAATTGTATCATGAGTATGTTGTGAGTTATGTTAGGCTTGCCTAGATGCCTTAGCCTAGAGAAGTGTGATGTGAGTTGTTTCAGGGGATGTAGATTTAGTCAGTCTAGGAGTGTCTTTTGTCTTGAGTGGATCAACATCTACTTTGGGATACGGGATTGCCTTGGCTGCTCAAAGAGCATAGATCATCTAGACCTTTACTTCTCTTACTACTTCTGCTGCTACTTCTAGTGCTATCGGCGCCTGAACACAACAACAGCGTCATATCAACCCTAATACGTTCAGCTTAGATCTAGAATTATCTAGAAATCTAGATTTAAGTCAAGATTTTTTTCAGTATATTATCTAGATCTAGATCTAGAGAGTCTAGATTCTAAATCTGGACCTGTTTAGCCTTTAGGTTTCTTAGCTTTCTAGATTTTAGATCTGTATCTTAGGATCAAATCTAAAACCTAACATATAGATCTAGATCTAGATCTAAATAAATAAAAAAAACTTACCTTCCTGTCATAGAGTTCCGACAAAAGAATTTCTGGGAGTCTGCTTGTTTACAATTGAAAAAAACTTTCAAGAACGAAAGAGACCTTCGAAGTCAGGATAATACCAAGGTAGGCTAGTCGATTCATCCAACTTTCTGATTCTATTACTCACACACTTCCGGTTTACAAATTAGGCAATGTTTTGAAGGGTCAAAGGTCAAATATTTCTAAAATTTTGTAAAGGGGCGTAAGTGTGAAAATTAATAAGGAAAAGGGCTTGTCCATGTCCTGTGATTTATGCTATGTCAAACGTATGGATAATAATTATGGTTGTTCGTTTGCTTGTGTGCAAGAAAGGAAATTTCAACAGCTCTGGATTAAAATATTAACTAAGATTAAGATATAACTATGTAATAAAAATAATAAAACAAAAATAATGGGTTCAGATGAATGTCTGCACACGAAAGTTTTCTAATGTGATCGCCACGAGTGAGTGAGTGTTTCTTACGTCAGCACAGTTAGAATGAAACACATTTAACTAGTAGCAACGGTGACATCTTTGATTTTATGAATGAAAAAGCATAGAGGATGAGCTAAAGGGTCGGCTAAAAGTGAAGAATATAAAACAGTTTGTTAAGATTCATACCTATATGATTATTAGGCTACAGTTAAATTATGTTACATACATCAGATAACTGTCTTAAAATCTTGAGTATATGTTGAGGACTAACATCAGTAATTCTCTCTAATGGTCGCCAATCATCTTTCGGTTGGTTTAATGTCCAACATAGGCTGTATATTGTGGATGATCCCTCAGACTGATGTCTGACTATGTGCAACCACACTCGAGACATGGCGGGGAGACCTCGACACCTGTCTCAGCCAATCATAATCTTCCAGTAGAAAGGCGTGAGTAGGCCTAAATGAGTGTCCCAGCCGAATTCGATCGAGTGCTACTGGTCTCGTCGTCTAGCATGAGACACTCCCGCCAAAAACTGGTTGGCCAAACAGTATAGTTTGTTGCTTGTCCCATTTCACTTTACAGTTTTCTTCTATGAACTTAGAAATAATTCCTTTTGCATTTGACGCAGGAATCTGCACCTGGGTAGGTACCAGTTCGAGCCTAATCTTGGCGAACTTATCAGCCATTTTATTCCCCTCTATTCCCTGAATGGCGATCAAGCAGAAAATGATCTTATAAATTTCGTTGTAGTTCGTCAATTTTTCTGAGTATACATATATAATGCATACACAGTTTGGGGTTTTGTGGGTTTAACTCATTGACCGCTTCCACAGGGGACAGCGAGTCAGAAAGGATTAAATAATAATTTGTCTCTTCGCGAAGTGGCAACAGTGTCGAATGCCATCCACAGAGCAGCTTTGAAAAGTTGAGTTGAGTAGAGTTGGTAGAAAAGTTATCTGCAGAGGATAAGTGGCAGGTAGCTCCAACGCGGGTGTCATCTTTAGACCCATCAGTGAAAAGTAAAGAATAGTCGGAGTGATAATTTTTAAGAATACTTATAATTCTGGAAAGGTTTTGTCCTTCTGGAGAGATTCCAGTTCAAGAATGCCTTCTGGTCTTGATAATATCAATATTGGTAGGTCTACTCGTATGAAATGCAGTTAGTAGACTAAATATAATGGATGGCGGATATAGTTTGAAGTGTAATTTGGAAAACGTTGATCAGAGTGCTTGAGTGAGAATTAAAAAAAAGACTAAAAGTTTAGCATACAGGATCGACACTGAAGTATGCAAATTTGGACACAAGAATAGGGAATTTCTTCAAATCAGTGCAGAACACTTTAAATAGACACCAATCTCAATATGTGAGATGGAGAGAGCTAACAATGTGAAAGCGAAACTGCTTTGTGGGAATGAGGACCTATACCTTGGGATACATTGGTATCGGTATGAAATGCAGTAAATACAACAAAATCTAAAGGAAAATGGAAGAAAAAGCTGGAGTTCAGTTGATTTGGTCGCTTAACCGTTAACGTCGAACGTCAGTCATTTATATTCTCTATTGTGGACGGGCCTGACGACTGACATCTGACAAAATAGATTGATGTGTAACTTGAAAAACGTAAATCAGAATGTGTAAGAGACACAAGTCGAAAAAGAACAATTTAAGGTGCAGGATCGACACTGAAACATGCGAATTTGGTCACACCAATTGGACATTAATTATCTTCAAGTGTTGGAAAACACTAATAAAATGGTGAAGAGAAAGTGTATTGTGTAGGCCAAAACCCACATCTCTGGATATAAATTTTGCGAGAGGTCAAATTAGGAGAAAAAAAGTGTGGTAACGTGAAGGACTTACGGATAAGAAATGGGATAATATGAAACGAAAGACATGAAAAGGATTCATAGAAGAAGGAGAGAGGGGTAGGGAGAGAGACGGATGCTGGTATTTGCAACTGAGCAGGTTCAAGTTCCGAGCCCGATTTTGGCGGGCTTATCAGCCATTTCATTTCCTTCGATTCCAACATGGCTGGGAATCCAGCAGCGAATTTTCTTACAATTTTTTCTATATTTCGTGAATTTTTTATATTTTTAGAATTTTAGGATTTTTGGAGTTTGCCTCCCCCACCGCTTTCACCGAAGAGATCGAGTCAGAGAGGATTGAAAATTTGTCTTTTAAGGTGGAGACAGTGTCGAGTGCCATGCACAGGGCCACTGCCTCCGCAGTAAATATTGACGACTTCGCACTCACCCGCAGCATTTATCTGCTGAGGATGAGTGGCAGGCAGCTGTGTGATTTGGGAAACGTGGATCAGAATATGTGAGTGAGAATAAAAGAGAAGAAAGAACTAAAAGTGTAGGATACATGATCGACACTGAAATATGCAAATTTGGACACAAGAATCAAGAATTTCAAGATAGTGCTGAATGGTGTAGAGAGCTAACAATGTGAGTGTGACTGCTTTGTGGGAATGAGGACCCATAACTTGTGATACATTGGTATCGGTATGAAATGCAGTAAATACAACTAAACCTAAAGGATGGAGGAAAAGCTGGAGTTCACTTGATTTGGTCGCTTAACCATTAACGTCAAACGTCAGTCATTTAATTGCTTTATATTGTGGACGGGCCTCAAGACTGACATTTGACAATATAGATTGAATTGCAACTTGAAAAACGTAAACCAGAATGTGTAAGAGACAAAAATCGAAGAAAGAACAATTTAAGGTACAGGATCGACACTGAAACATGCGAATTTGGTCAAATTTCTTCAAGTGTTGACAAACTTCAAATAAAAAACACACAGTCTAATAAAATAGTGAAGAGAAATTGCATTGTGTAGGCCAGAACACACAACTCTAGATATTTTGTTAGTGATTGAATCAGGAGAAAAAGTATAGTCACGTGAAGGACTTGCGGATGAGAAGTAGGCTGATACGAAACGAAAGACATAAAAAGGATTCATAGGAGGAGAGAGAGGGGGGGGGAGATAGAGATAGATTGAGAGAGAAGAGAGAGACAGAGAGAACTATACGTCGTCATAAAATAAATTAAATAGAATCAAATTGTTTGAGGATGTTGAGTTTAGGTGGGAATTGTATAAGAACTGTATATGCACCATAGATGTAAAACAATGTCCAGAATAGAGGACTGAGTGGTTGAGTGAGTTTGTTTTTACGGCACGTCAGCACGTTAATGGCTTTGTTTTGCCCATGATGTCCATTATACTAGTAGCAATGTTGACCCCTTTATCTCTCTGAATATTAAAAGCATAAAAGTTGTGTGGTAAAAGGTTGGTTAAAAATAAAGTGTATATACAGTAGTTTAAAAGATCCATGTGTAGGATTATCACACTTAACTTTTATTATACACACCAATGTCCTTCAGTTACCCCAGTAGGCGCTGAGGACTAACATACGTAGATAATGCTCTCTAGTGGCTTGGAAGCCAGGCACAAATTTCTTTCCCGGTAAAAAAGCGGACAGTCAACCAGAATGTGACTTATGGATAATTGGCAGTTGCTGGTTTGACACTGGGGAGGCTCTTCACCTCTCAATAGAAAGGCGCGAGTAAGATGAGAATGCCCAAGTCGGACTCGATCGAGCACCATCTGTTTGGTATCGTCGTGTAGCCTGAGACACTCCCAGTGACCTAAATATGGTTGGACGCTGTAATTTGTTGTTTGTCATATTGTTCGATTGCGCTTTCCAGTTTTATCTTAAGCTTATGTACAGTTAGCTATGCATCCGATGCTGGTATCTGCACCTAAGTAGGTTCATGTTCGAGCCCGATTTTGGTGAGCTCTTCAGCCATTTCATTTCCTTCAATTACAACATCATTTAGAATCCAAAAGAGAACCATTTTTTTTCCATTTTCCATAATAGAGAAGAGTGACTGAGACATGGGAGTTGGAATCCATATATCAGGCTACTCCAGAAGATATAATAGTTTAGCATGAAGAAGATTGGTCGAAATGGAGATTGAAACCAAAGCACACACGGTTGAAGTATACAAGGCGTAAAACAGTGTTTAGAATGGAAAGAGGCTGTAATATTGGAGTTGAAACCAATAAGTCATTTTATGTGAGCAAGGTTGAAGTTCAAAAACATTTTTATAAATAAAGTGGCGAAAAGTTAATATGGGAGTTGGAACCCATAACTCACAACATACGTGTATAAGTACATGACGATTATGCAGTTTTATGAACCAAACATAAACATGAGGAAAATAGCTTGAAGTAAAAATTTGAAAACTCGGATCAGAATGTATTAGAAATACTGAAAGAGAATAAAATAACAAAACGTTTAGGGTGCAGGATCGACACTCATATTTTCAACTTTTGACACAGTAATTGGGAATTAGGCCTACAAGTAATTTGTTAAAGTGCTGATATACTTTAAATGGAAAACAAAGTCGCAAAATGTGGACCAAACATAATGTTATGTGAGTCGTAACCCACAAATCTGGATATTTGAGAGTGATTGAATTTAGACAAGAGAGAGAGAGAGAGAGAGAGAGAGAGAGAGAGAGAGAGAGAGAGAGAGAGAGAGAGAGAGAGAGAGAGCGTAATAAATGGCAAAGACCGAAATATAGATGAGTCTAGTTGGTTTAATTTCTTTTCTTAACATCCAACCACGACACTATGCGAAACATAGATAAAAAAATATCAATGATAGAGGAAAGCTAGAGTAACTGAAACATGGGAGTTGGAACCCACAACTTAGACCTTACCAGCAAACATGATAGTAAAGCATGGAGGAGAAATGTAGAAATGTAGAAATGGAATACCACGCAATATGTGGACTAGATTGGAACGTGGTGTATAACAGTGTATAGACAAACATTTAATGCTGTACTATTTAAGGTTTGAAACTAATAATAATAAATCACTGTATATGACCAAAGGTTCATTTCCAAAAAAAAAAAAACAGTGTTTAAAATAAAGGACGGAGACTAAAATATGGGAATCGCAACCCATTACTAGAAAAGCAGTAAAAAGTTTACGATGCAAGATTGAAACTGAACTAAGCGAATTTAGGCACAGATGTTTAAACACTTTGAATAGAAAATGTCACAGAACATATATAGAACTAGTATGGTGTGCGCCAGAACTAAAAAACCTGTGAGAGCGATTGTATGAGAATAATGTGTTAAAAGTCAGAAGGACTTACAAATGAGAAATGGAGCCCATACATAAGACAAAATGAAAAAGAAGAAACCGATGTGAAATAACGTGAGCGGAAGTTTGACGGGTTTAGGGAGAGAGAGAGAGAGAGAGGGATTTGAATATGACAGATGGGACCTATTGCTCAGAAGAGGCTACTTTAAAGAGCACCATTACAACACGGCATATGTAAGGCATGTTCAGGATAAAGGAGAGGGACTGAATCATGGGAATTGGATCCCATAACTTAAGCTGCACCAAGGAACATGGTAATGTAGCAAGAAGGAAAAAGGCAGAAAACACTATAATGGGACTCTGGAGAAAATGAAGTGATATTGGATGCACAACAAATAAATCACGGTATAATACTATTATGAGCACGGTTGAAGTATACAGTTATGTAAATGAAGTTTAAAATGAAGGGGATATACAATTATATGGGAGCGTGTAACCATAACTCACCATATGGTGACACAGGGTTGAAATGAAGTTTGAATGAAGAAATGTAAAGGGTGGATGAATAGCTTGATGTGTAACTTGGACAACACGAATTATGCATGAGAGAGACTCAAATAGAAGAAAAAAGTTAAAGTTCAGGGTGCAGGATCGACACTGAAAAATGCGATTTTGGACACCGTATTGAAGCTTGTATTATGTGAACCAGAACCCACAACTCTGGTCGTACCATAATAAAGAGTCTAATTGCGCAATCTGAAAGGGACTTATGAATGAGAAGTAGGATTCATACATGAGATAAAATTAAATGGATAAAGGAATCCAGAGTATTAGGACGAGAGAGAGAGAGAGAGAGAGAGAGAGAGAGAGAGAGAGAGAGAGAGAGAGAGAGAGAGAGAGAGAGAGAGTTTCAAGCATAGATGTTAAGTGAGTTAAGTGACCTGCCTAACCTTAAACGTCACCAGTTTATGAAACGTAGTGTGACAAATTTTTCGGGATGAAGAGAAGGGCTTAGTCATGGGAGTTGGAACCCATAACTTAGGCTGCAGCATGAGACATGGTAGTGCAGCATTAAGCAGGTAGGTCGAGATGTGGAGATGGAAACTACTATTGATTGTATAAAACACACTATCTGAGCAAATTTTGAGTATTACAGTTGTAAAACAATGTTTACAAAGGAGGAGTTAGGCTGAAATAATGGAGTTTATACCAATAAATCACGAAATATGACCCAGGTTGGCGTATAAAAACAATGTTTAAACTGTAGGAGCAAGACTAATGTGGGCGATATATGAGCAATGTTGAAGTGCAAAAACAATATTTGAAGCCAAGAGCTTAAAGAGGATAAATATGGGAGTTGGAACCCATAGCTCACGATATTATATGATTGTGGTTAAAGTATAAAAAATATTTGAAACAGGACCGATACTGTTATATAGGATTTGAGACCTATGACTCACGATAAATCGATACCGGTATAAAATGCAGTTAGTAGAACTCCTTGGGTGGAAGAAATTGAAGGATAACATGGAAACAGATCAAAGTGTGCGTGGAATAAGAAGTTTAAGGTGCAGGATCGCCACTGAAAAAAGCGACTTTAGACACATACATCGGGAATGTCTTCGATTGAAATGCTTTAAATAGAAAAAAAAACATGACTGTCTTATGAATGTGGATCAGAACCACAACGTTTGAATATTTGAGAGTGACTGAAGCCAGATGAAGAATCAGATTATGTTAACGTGAAAAGGTCTTGCAATAGAAAAATTAAAACCCATATATAAGACAATACACAAAGAAAAATCTACTGTGGTATAAAAAGAGGGGAAGTTAGAGGGGTAAAGAAAGAGAGAGAGAGAGAGAGAGAGAGAGAGAGAGAGAGAGAGAGAGAGAGAGAGAGAGAGAGAGAGAAAGATAAATTTAGTGACAAAGATTAAACATAGATGTACAAAGTCAAAACTTTTAAAAACATTCATGTAAACAGTGATCACAATAGAGGAGACTGACTGAAAAATAGGAGTTGGAACTCATACATTCGGCTACAGAATGAGCCATGGTGTGTCTCATTAAAAACATGAGAATGAAAGAGAGAAATAGGCACAAATATTGGATTTGAAACCGATAAATCACCCTACCAGAGCAAGTTTGAAGTGCAAAAACAATGTTTAAAATAAAGGAGCTTGACGTTAAAAAGATATTTGGAAAACTCACGATTTATATCACTTTGGTTAAATTAGAAAAATATATTTGAAACAGAGGACCGATACCGTTATATAGGATTTGGGACCTATAAATCACAAAATTATATTGGTACCGGTATAAAATGTAGTTAGTAAAACTACTTGGGTGGAACGAATAGTTTGAAGGATAGCTTGGACACCGTAGATCTAAGTGTGTGTGAGAATAAGAAGTTCGGGAATGCCTTCGATGGTTGAAATGCTTTAAATAGAAAAAAAAACATGTCTTAAGAGTGTTGACCAGAACCACAACGTCTGAATATTTGAGAGTGACTCAAGCCAGAATTGAATCATGTAGATCGTAACCCACAATCCTGGATATTGGAGTGACTGAATGATGACAAAGAATCAAAGTGTGTTCATTTGAGAATGGCTAAGAAAAATGAGGTGGAACCCATACTCGATATAGAATAATAGAACAATTCAATGTGGTATGAAGAGAGAAATCAATAGAAATAGAAGAGCAGAGCAGAGAGGAAACCGATAATAAAGGATAAATGACCGAGATTAAATCATTTTGAGTTGAGTTAATTACTTAACGCCCAACGTCACCAGAATATGAACATCGATGTAAAACAAGGTATAGAATAGAGAAGAGTGGCTGTAAGATGGGAGTTGGAACCCATAAATTCGTCTGCACCAGGAGAAAGTAGCATGGAAGAAAAAACTCGAAATAATTATAAAAATTGGAACCATAACAGACAATATCATGAAGGTTTAGAAGTAAGAATCTTTAATATTGTACTTGGAACCAATTAAGGTAGTATTGAGAAAGTAGAAGAAAAAATGATGAAAACTGTGAGCGAGACTGTTGTATGGGAGTTGGAACCCATACCTCACTATATATTGTTACCAGTATAAATTGCAGTTCATATAATTAAATGTATGAGAAAGATGAAATAGCTTGAAGTGGAACTTTTAAAACATGGATCAGAGTTTTGTGAGAGAGACAACTAGAAGAAAAAGAGTTTATAAGTGCAGTTTCCACACTGAATGTGATATGCCTAATCAGCCCTCAGTATCGGATATTACTTCAATTCAAGTGTTAATATGACTTAAATAGAAAACAAGGTCTAGATGGTGGAGAAAACTTGTGTTCTTTCCCCATAACGAATTCTAAATATTAGGCAGTGGCAGAATCAAGATAATAAATCATATTTTGTTAACATGAAAACGACTTACGAATAAGAAGTAGGTGGATCCAAACATGAAATGAGATAAGATTAAATGAAATACAGTAAAAGAATCTGTAGTAGTAGGAGTAAGAGGGCAGGTGTGTGAGAGAGACACACACAAAGAGAAAAAAAATAAAGAGAGAGAGAGAGAGAGAGAGAGAGAGAGAAAGAGAGAGAGAGAAAGAGAGAGAGAGGGACAGTGCATGTACTATATGAAATATAGATGTAAAACAATGTATAGGATAGAGGACAGTGCCTGAAACATGGGAATTGGAACCCATAAAAAAGGCTGCAACGGGAGACATGACGGTAAAGCATGGAGAAGAAATGTCGAAATGATAAATGGAGATTGAAACTATTACACTTGAAACTATTACACACAATACCAAACAAGGTTGGAGTGAAGTAGGTGTTTAGAATTTGGGAAAGAGCCTTCAACAATTGAGTTGAAACCAATAACTCACGATATATTGGCACCGGTAAAAATGTAGTCAATAGGAGTAAATCTAAAGGTTGGAGGAAATAGCGTGAGTGGAGTTGACTTTTTTGCTTAAAGTCCAACGTTAGTACTTGACAAAAACGATGTTGAGTTGAGTTGCGTCAGAAGCCGATGTTCTACCCCAACAATGATATTGAAAAATAAATTTGAATGCAGCTGGTGTAAAACAAATTTTAGAATGGAGGAAGAGTCTTGGATTTGAAACCAATGAATTACTGTATATGAGCAAAATGCAAAAACAATGCTTAAAATAAACCAGTGAGACTAATAATGGGAGTTGGAACCCATTACTTACGATAATGGTAACGGTAGGAAAATAATTCAGCCGATAGATCTAAACCTAGTTTGAGGTGACTTAAGTTGGGTTTCTTAACATTCAATACAATAGGCTATATTAATGACATGCGCCAAGATCGACGCATGACAGGAAAAAGCCTAGAGTGTAATTTAGAATACAATCATGAATCTGAATGCGTGAGACAGATTGATTATAAACACATTTTGAGTATCAATGTTTAGAGAGGAGGAATTAGGCTGAAATATCGGAGTTTACACCAATAAATCACGGTATATGATCAAGGTTGGCGTATATAAACAATGTTTAAACTGTAAGATCGAGACTAATATGGGAGTTGGAACCCATAAGTCATGATTTGTTGGTACCCGTATGAAATGCAGATAGAAAACTGCATGTAGAGGATTTAGTTAATAGCATGGTGTATAGCTTAGGCTACATGGATCAGAGTGTGTGAAAGAATGAAAGAGTAGAAAGAACTCAACGTTTAAAGTGCAGGATCCAAACTGAATAATGTGGATTTGGACACATAAATTGGAGAATTTTTAAAGTGGCATATCCCTCAAATAGACATAAATGTCTAAGAATGTGGAGAGAACTTGTATTACCCACAGCTCAGGATATTTCAAAGTGATAGAATCAAATCTATATCTTTGGTTGCATCAGGGGACATAACAGTGTAGCATTGAGGAGACAGGCTGCAAGAAAGGAATGGATACCATAACACCCAATTAAAAAAAACAAGGTTGAATGGCAACGGGTGTAACACAATGTTAAAAATGAAAGAACAAGGCAGTGATGTTGGACTTGAAACCAATAAGTATATGAGCAATTTGAAGTGCAAAGACAAAACGTGGTTGTAATATGGGAGTTGGAACCCATAGCTCACGATATTCTTTTACTGTGTTAAAGTATAAACAATATTTGAAACAGAGGACCGATACCGTTATATAGGATTTGGAAGCTATAACTCGCGTTATATCGGTACCGGTATAAAATGCAGTTTGTAGAACTACTTGGGTGGAACGAATAGTTGGAAGGATAACTTGCACAACATAGATCAAAGTGTGCGTGAGAATGAAAAAGAAAGAACTTAAAGTTTAAGGTGCATGATCGACACTGAAAAAAGCGACTTTGGGCACATACGAGAAAGCTTGCGAGTTGTTGAGTTGGTTTAACGTCCAAAATCAGCATTGTATAGGCTATATTGTGGACGGGCCTCAAGACAAAGTCTGACAATTTTATGTGCTACCACACACGAGACAGGGACAGCTTGCGAGGGTTTGAAATGCTTTAAATAGATAAACATAAGAATGTGGAGCGAATTTGTAATAATTCTATGGACCAGCCTTTGGATATTTGAGAGTGACTGAAGCCGGTTAAAGTCACGTTACAATACACGTAGAAGAATCCATTGTGGCATAAAGAGAGGAGGAATTAAAGTGGTTAAGAAAGAGAGAGATATAAATAAAGAAAGAGAGAGAGATAGAGAGAGAGAGAGAGAGAGAGAGAGGAAGAGAGATATAGAGAGAGAAAGAGAGAGAGAGAATTAGTAGTATAGTTGAGTAGGTTTACGTCCAACGTCATCACTATATAGGATATGATACCATGAATCCTGTCTCAGCCAGAGAGAGAGAGAGAGAGAGAGAGAGAGAGAGAGAGAGAAAGAGAGAGGTTGGAAGAGAGACGAATAAGTAATGATAAACGACAGAGATTGTAACATAAATGTTGAGTTGGGTTAAGTACTTAACATCCAACGTCACCACTTTATGAAACATCGATGTAAAAGTACGTATAAAATAGGGGAGAGCAACTGAAACATGGGAGTTTGAACTCAAGTCGAAATAATTATGGAAATTGAAACCACAACAGATAATATCATAAAGAAGGTTAAAATATAATCACTAGTTGTACAACAATGTTAAGAAAAAAGCTTGGAGGCTTTAATATTGGACTTGGAACCAATCACGGTGGTATTTGAGAAAATAGAAAACAAATGTTGAAAATTGTGGACGAGACTGTCGTATGGGAGGTGGAACCCACAACTCACTATATATTGGTACCAGTATAGAATGCAGCTTATAGAATTAAATGTAATTGTAAGGGAAGGAGGGAAAAGCTTGAGTGCAACTTGTAAAATAATCTTAATTTTTTTAGAAAGGTGGAAGAGTCTGTAATACTGGAGTTAGAACCAACGAATCACTGCATATAAGCAAGGTTGAAGTACACAAAAACACAAAGGAGCGATACTGTAATAATGGGAATTGGAACCCATTACTCACGATACGGATAGTTTGAGTTGGCTTAGATTGGTTTCTTAACAACCAACGTTATAGGCTATTTTATGGACCTGTCCCAAGACTGATGTCTGACTGGAAAAAGCTTAGAGTGTAACTTGGAAAACATGAATCGGAATGCGTGAAAAAGACTAAAATGAAAGAAAGCTTAAAGAACAGGATCAACATAAAAATATGCGAATTTGGACACAGAAATTGGGAATTTCAAGGATTGAAATATGAAAAACAATGACAAAGATCTTTGAGAAAACCGACAACTTTGGATTTTTGAGAGTGATGAATTAAGATGGAGAATAACATTCTGTTAACGTGTAAAGAACTTATGAATGAGAAGTGGGATGCAAACATGAGATAAATTAAAATAATAGAAGAATCCATAGTAGGAGGAGAAAGAAGAGAGGTTAAGATAAAGGGAGGGAAAGTTGGAGAGGGGGGATGGAGGTACGAAGAGAGACGGAAAGAGAGAGAGACAGAGAGAGAGAGAGAGAGAGAGAGAGAGAGAGAGAGAGAGAGAGAGAAAGAGACAAACAGACACAACTCGTGGTACATGACAGATTGAGACAGCGAAGGTGAAACTGTGAAACCCAGTGTATAGTGTAATACAAACGGGTTTAGATATGACAGTTGGAACCCATGTTCAGGAAAGAAGAGAGGGATAAATCATGAGAATTGGGAAACCATAACTTAAGACAGCACCGGGAGACAATGTAGTTGGGAGGAGAAAGGCCACAATATGCGCAAGGTTGATGCTGTATGTGTAATTGTCAATGTTTAGAATGAGTAAAACCGAAAATCTTAAATAATTTGAAATCAACAATTCACGACATATTAGCAGGTTTGAAGTCCAATATGCGCAAGTCAATGTTTAAAATGAAAGTGCGAGACGTATGGGAGTTGGAACCCACCATTCGCGATATATTGGCGCCATTATGAAATGTAAGGGATGGAGGAAGTAGTTTAGTATAATTTGTACAACATGGATCAGAATGTGGTAGAGAGGTTGGAATTAAAGAAAGAACTAAATGTTTAGGATGCAGGATCAATATTCCATTTGCGAATTTAGAAAAAAAAGTGGTAATTCTCCACGTGTGTCAATTCTTTAAATAGAAAAAAAATGTGTGAGTGAACTGAAATGTGGACCAGAACCCAAAAAGAAGTGGAAACCATACATGGGACAAAGTGAAATAATAGCAGAATTCAATGTACTATGAGGAGGCTTCGAAATTAGAGGTGTTTGAAGGAAAGAAATAGACGGAGAGAAATAGAGAGATCAATAGAAAAAGGGAGGAGAGAAAGAACGAGAGCCAGACCGAGGACTCATGATGAATAACAGATTGAAAGGTGTTGCATTGAGTCGAGTTGGGTGCAAGGCGCCCAAAGTTAGCACTATATAATTATGAAACAATAAAAAAAAATGTAAAATAATGTTCAGTGACTGAAACAATTATGGATGTTGAAACCCATAAATAAGGCTGAAACTTGAGATATGATAGTTAAGGATACAGGAGAAAGGTTGGAATATGGTAATGGAAACCATAATGCAGACATTATACGAATAAAGTTGAAATATAGTAGTTGAGAAACAATGTTTAAAATAAAGAAGTGAGACTGTAATATGGGAGTTGGAACCCTTGATTTATGGGTACTTGTATACACAAGTTGAGCGAATTAAGTGTAAAGGATGTTGAAAATAGCTTGAATACAACTTTGAAAACATAGATCAGAAAGTGTGAGAGGGACTTTAATGGTTGAAATAAAAAAAGAAAACAAAAGAGAATGCTGAGCGAATGTGCATTATGTATGCCATAACCCACATCTCTGGATATTTGAGAGTGGAATCAAACTATGTCAACTTTAAGATTTAGAAAATGTCCACAATTGAGATAAAATCAAACACAGTAGAAAATTTCATGACACACACGAGAACAAACCCAATGCAGACGGATTTACTTATGGGAGTTGGGACCCATAGCTTAGGATAAAACAACAGATGCTAGACATATTCAGGATAGGGAAGAGGGTATGAGTCATGAGAATTGGAACTCATAACTTAAGCTGCACCAGGACACATGCCAGTGTAGCATGGAGGGGGAAAGGCCTGTTGTATGGGGATGACATCCATTAAACAATATATAAACAAGATTGATGCTGCAGGTGTAAAATAATGTTCAAAATGGAGGAATGATTCTGTTATACTAATTTGTCTTGAAACCAATAGCTTGCGATATATTATGAGCAAGTTTGGAGTACAAAAATTACATGTCACTTTTAAAAAGGTCGGAGCGAGGCTATGATATGGGAGTTGGAACCCATAACTCACGATTTATTGGTAGCGGTATAAAGTTAGATCTAAATGTAAAATATGGAGATTGTATAAAAAATGAAAGTAAGACATGCATCGGAATGTGTGAGACAGTCTGAAATAGAAGAAGGAGAACACAGTAGTTCTAAAACCATGAGATGAGGGGCTGAAATGGTAGTATGAACCAATAACTTGGAAAGAAGGGAATAGATTAATAGTACCAACTATTAAATGTGTAGCATGGAGGAGTTGAGTTCAGTTGGTTTGACGTCCAATATTAGCATTATATAAGTCATATTCTGGACGAGCCCAAAGACTTACTTGCTACCACACACAAGGCAGGGCGACAAGACTGGAATCCTGTTTCAACTGGAGAGAGGTAGATAGAGAAAGAGCCAGACCGACAACTCATATTGAATGACAGATTGAAACATAAATGTTGAGTTGAGTCGCTTTGGTTGCATGACGTCAAAAGTTATCACTACATAAATTTAAAACAATGTGGAGGATAAAGATGAGTGACGGAAACACGATATTTATTGAAAGCCACAGTTTAGGCTGCAGCTGGAAATGTGATAGGTAAGGAGAAAGGAGAAAGGTAAGATCGAAGTAATGGTGATGGAAACCATAACGCAAAAATTATACGAATAAAGTTGAAATATAGTAGGTGTAAAACAATGTTTAATAAAAAAAGGAGTGATACTCTAATATGGGAGTTGGAACCCATAATTCATTACTTATTGGTACCTGTATAAATAGGAGGGATAAAATGTAAAGGATGTATAAAATATATTGAATACAACTCGGAAATCATGGATCAAAAAGTGTGAGAGAGGCTGAAATATGAGAATTTGGATATAGGAATTGGAGATCAATTTAATGGTTGAAATACTTTAAAAAGAAAAACCAGAGAATGTTGAAAGAATTTGCATTATGTAGGCCAGAACCCACATCTTTGGATATTTGAGAGTGGAAGCAAATGATACTAACTTTAAAAATTAGAAAATATCCACAATTGAGATAAAATTAAACACAGTAGAAAAATTCATAGTAATAGTAGTAAGGAGATATAGATAGAGGGAATTCATCATACATGGCTGAGTTTGACACACAAGAGAAGAAACCCAATGCAGACGGGTTTACCTATGGGAGTTGGGACCCATAGCTTAGGATAATACAACAGATGTTAGACATGTTCAGGATAGAGGAGAGGGGCTGAGTCATGAGAATTGGAACTCACAACTTAAACTGCACCAGGAGACATGCTAGTGTTGCACATCGAATGAGAAAGGACGTTATAATTATGGCGATGGAATCCATCAAATAATATATGAACAAGATTGATGCTGCAGGTGTTAAATAATGTTCAATGTGGAGGAATGATTCTGTTATGCTAATTTGTTTTGAAACCAATAGCCTGACAATATATGAGCAAGTTTGAAGTACAACAATTACGTTAGTCACTTTTAAAAAGGTTGGAGCGAGACTATAATATGGGAGTTGAACCCATAACTCACGATTTATTGGTACCGGTATGAAAATTTGAAGTAATCGTAAAAGATGGAGATTGTTTACAAAAATAACCAAAAACATGGATCGAAATGTGTTGAACAGTGTGAAATAGAAGAAAGAATAAAAAGACAGTAGGTGTAAAACCACGAGAAGAGTGGCTTAAACGACAGTATAAACTAATAACTTGGAATACAGGGAAGTGATTAATAGTAGAAACAATTGAATGTGTTCCGTGAAGGAAACGTGTGACAGTTTGTGTGCTGCCACACACGAGTCAATGCAGATAGCCATGGACCCAGCCGGTCACATTATATACATGTACTAACACTGACCAATGCTCTATCCTTTAAGCCAACTCGACAAAGACTATGACATTGCCATGTGATTGAAGTCATTGTAGGTCTACCAGTCTTAGATCCAGAAAATGAAGATGCATTTCACTTTACTCTGAACGATGAAGCTCCTGGTCTTCAGAATCTTGACAGGATCGACCAATTTATGGTCTATCTCCACGAAAACTGTAAACGAAACACACAATAGTTTTGTCCTATGTGTCAGTCAAAACATCCACCTCCGTACAAACAACACACACGAGACTTTGCTCTCCTCCTTTGCCAAGCATTACATTTTAAAACCGTTTAACCAAATTTCTTTTAATTTGTTGACACTCCTGAGGATATTCGACGTTGGATTGAAATGCGATTAGAATTTATATCGCCATCCACCCCATTTGAGCCAACCAAAAGAGACTGACTGCGTCAAACGAAAAGGGACGAGATACTTCAACAACACCAAGAAAAGACCATAGCAACTCTGCATAGATTTCCTTACATGACATGTCAAGTTGCCTTCCCAATTTCAGGTTGACGTGCCATAAATTTCCAAGCCAAACAGTCCTGAGCCAGTCTGAGGTTTTTATGCAAATGGTTCTCTGTCAGCTATTTTATGTAGTCGCCCACTTCCTTCTGGACCTGCGCTTCCCTATTCTTCCTTCCATTCTTCCTGATAGGGTTGTTTGTAGGCTATCATGCCTTGCTATTTGATCAAAATATAACAGGTTTTGATGTCATTTGTTAAATATTGTTCTTTTAACACCTAATGTTCTTAAAACTGTTTTATTTGTAGAATGTTCTTGACATTTGAAGAAATATCCACGTCTCAAAATCTTCCAGTTCTTTGAAGAGAGTCCGCGTTGGATTTTCGTACAGAAGAAAAATACGTAAAGGATGACTGCTCTTCGTCTTAGTTCTCTTGAAATTTCTACTTTAGTTTAGTGTATGCTGATTCAGCTTTTACAATGCGGATCTCAGTTTTTCTTGTTGGTTTTTACATGGCTAGTGATAATTTATCAGAAGTATTTGAACTGCTGAACTTGTTCCAGTTGGTTTCGTTTTACTTAGATTTTAACATGGACATCTTTCTTTTAACTTACGACCCTTGTTTTAGTTTTGATCAAGCTCATGTCCAGTTTTTTGTACATGTATCCTCTATAGTAAATCCGATCTTTTATGGATGTATTCATTGGTGTTGGCTATCCGTGTCGGAGTGCAGCTCAATCAGATAGTTCTTGTCACTTCGATGGCGGCTATCTGATTTTAATATAACTCTGTGATGCTTCAAGGTCACTGTCCTATCACTATAATGATTCACTCGGTCGAAATATTTAGCATACACAATGAAACATGTATAGGGGTCTTTTCACACCTCTTTGTTTCTCACCTAAAATAAATGGCTTGCAGCATGCTGCCAATTAAATGATAGTCTGTGCGCATGATTTTGTACGTCTTTTTATATACCTTTTTTATTTTTGATACTTTATATAAGACTGTATATTTGCTGGTCCCACGTCTTTAATGCAAAGGCAAAATGACTATTAAAAGGTATGAATAGACCACTCATTGTAAAGAATATACTGACACCTGTTATAAAATGTGCGCTTTTGAAGACGAAATAATGGTATAACAACAAGGATTAAGTGCCTGATTATAGAAGGGAAAATAAAGGTATACAGAGCTTTAAAAAAGTGATTTTAGTTTAAAAATTAAAACCTATCTGCAATATATTGTTGTCACCCCTTATTTTGTAAGAGAGCTTATCCACATTAAAGTACTAGAGGTTTCCCTGTTTTATTTTACAAACTACTTAAACAAAAACTTTATTTCCTTTAGAATCAAATGGCTACAAGTACAAAGGCTGCACCATAGGTTCACATCTTTTATAAAATTTCACCTGTCATGCCAAACCCAAATATACGATTGATCTAAATTTAGATGTATTTGATCTCACTTCAGTGATTTTCCTAAGGCCGCTTTGGCATTATTTACCAACATTTTCATTTTTAAAACAAATATATCTGCAATTTTGAATACATTTACCGTGCACGAAAAGGTACTACATTTTCGTGTACTTCGTATTTCAATGATTTTTCTTTGCATAATTATTTCGGACTTTTTGATTTCAATGATACTCGTCAGTTTTTGTCAATAAGTGCATTGTATGAAACTCAATTTTGTCAGATTAAAGTTTTACTATTTTACTTGGAAAAAAATCTTCACTCAACAAATCATACTGTGCCATAATATGGATTTTAAAAATTGGCTACCCCCTTTTTTCTCCTACAAATTGAAGGCAATGAGTCACACATACGATTTCCGTAACAAACAACCCCCTCCCCCCAAAAAAACCCCAAAAAAACAAAACAAAAAAAACAAAAAAAACAACAATCAAAATCAAACAAAGTAATAGTGCCAATAAAAGTTAGACGAGTTAGTTTTATGTACATGTACCATTTTTGCAAATAAGGATTGAATTAAATTTGTATATAATGGAACCAAAACTCGTCTACAAATTGACATAACTAGTAAGTCAATACTAGTCTGTGTAAAGTAGAAGAGAGGGGTAGTGAAATAACGGTGAAATTCGACCAGTAAAGAAAATGAATTATTAGGAGTAAAGATGAATTTATCTTATTATATATTATTTTATATATACGACCATATATCATATTTGAAAAAAACGGGGTTATTGTATATATTGAACTTATGCAAAGATTTGATTTAAATAAAGTTAAATCGCAAAACATTAATCTAAAATAAATATATATGAAGAAAGAAAAATTAGCTTGTTTTGGGCCCCTTCACAGCAAAGCAGGTAGACAGTCTTTTATGGACGGTCCTGGTTTTCTGGATGTTTCTTTCAAGTACATTACGCAGCGCGTACAGCCGACTTGGTACTGGTCAGGAATTTGTGCAAAGAGATAGGTGTTTATTATAGCAAGTATGCTTGATTCCATCTACATAAAAAAAAAAAAAAAACGAACGTTGCCTTTGTTATTATAATTATTAGGCACAAAAGGGGGGCGATTTATTTTTGCATGTGTTTTTGTGTAGCTTTAGACAGTAGTAATTGCAGAAATCGTTCACTAGTCCATTTAAGAGAAGTATGTAGTAAAATAATATAATATAAAAGAGGCATGCCTCATCGAATTGCAAAATTGTGTGGTTCATAATTTGACTTTACTTAGGACGCCTTAAACTGAGCCCAAATCTGTTCTGTCTTAACAATCTTTCGTTCTAATCCAAATATAGCATTCAAATTATAAAACTGTTATGAACTGGCTAAAGCCATCGAGTTGAGTCGAGTTGGTTTCGTCCAAAATCAGCATTATATAGGTTATACTGTGGACAGGCCCCAATACGGACGTCTGGCAATTTTATGTGCTGCCACACACGAGACAGGGCGGGGATACCATGACTCCTGTCTCAGCCGGTCACATTATACTGACTGTTCTACTTCTGGACCACCGCGCCCCCAAAGCCATTGAGTTAAAGCAAGCAAGTAAGGAGGTTGTTTCCTTAATATTCAATTTAAGCAAGGAGTTATGTCGTGGAAGGGTCTCACAAAAATACAAGCTGACAATTGAATTAGCTGCTACATAAAGGAGATATTAGGGCTACGTCTATGCCAGACACCCTATAACAACTGACACCGTTACAAGTATAAATAAGGTGAGAGTAACATTGAGCAAAAAGTTCTGTAAATTGCAGCCGATAAAACCGCCTTTTTGCAGAAGTAATGACTGTGGTGCAGAGCTTTGTCATCGAATATCTTTCAATTTGGCTGGTAAATGTTGAAAAATATGCATGAATAGTCTGGTTTTTCTTTAAAAAAAAACATTTCAATATGCTTAGACTTAACACAATTTTCTACCGTAACGTTTTCAAATCAATGATTATAGTAATCTTTATACAATAATGAGTTAAAAGAGCTTGATCAAGTGGCAAAGCCTTGGTCTCTAAACGGGAGGTACCCAGATTAAGCCAATGATCAAGCATGTTTATTAATCAAATTTCGTCCCCTACTCACAATGTCTTTGTATGGCCACATGTAAAAGACCCGTCGCCGTAAAGCTTCTTTCCAGATTATGTTTTTCTAAAACTAACACAAAACAGTCTGAATTATCTCTTATGTAATCTTAACCATAAACCTACCCGAAAACATGGCCGATATTGTCGATGTCTGGTCTTCACAGCATGTACATCAACATAGTTGCGCCCTCGTGGTTTGGCCCCCACAGAATGCCTAGAACACAACACATGACTGTGGGGAGTGGAAATGGTGACTGTGTAGATATTTAGATACCGTGGACGACTTTGAGTTTTTTTTAAAGATCTGCCAACGTTACTTAACGTTTATAAATTATAATTTGACATTTTTTGTTTTGGAGTTTTTAAATAATTGATATTAACAGTTGGATTAAAAGAATAATTGATTTTTACTTATATACATTGTTGGCTGATTGAGTTGGCAGCTCTGATTTTGTTTAATTTAGTGAGACTGTTTCCATGAGCTGAGTTCACAGTGTTATTGCTACGATAAACTGGCGTGATGCGTGCTCACTCAATTTCTTTATAGAACAGTGAGAGCTTTCAATGGGATGATTTTGTGTATGTTGGTCTGGATTATTAAACCTAATAACGTTTTGCCTAGCAAACATTTAATAATGGTGCAGGGATAGCTCACAGGTTGCTGTGTCGGCATATTAGGTTGAACGAAAGATACGATTTGAGTATAATTCTGTTCTAAGTTACCATGCTATAAACTATATAATAGAAAATTATGTTGATCTTATAAAAAGACTTTTTGGTTTAATTTAGTCCATTCGTTGAATATGTACGAGGCAGCCTATGCCTTCAGACTTTGAAAGCAATACGTCGTATATACAAAGTTTAAATTCGTGTGATTTGTTCGTTCCTGTAAGGTAGATCGACTGATTTCTGGATTTTTTTTTTGAGGGGGGAGGTGAAGTACGAGTATTGGTCATCAGTTCAGGAGGTATGTTTCGTATCCAACGATCGAATTTATTAGTTTATTTGTCCAATTTCATCCACTGTAACTGGTTGTGTCGGTGTCACCATAATGTGATCGGCTGAGACAGGAGTCATAATATCCCCGCCCTGCCTCGTTGTAAGGACAGTTTGTCTCTTTTTTCTGCAAGGAGTTAGTGAGTGAGTTTGTTTTACGGAACGTCAGCACGGTAACGGCTGTGTTTTTTTGCAAGGATGGTTCGTCTGCAGCTACGTAAAGGCTTTCTACCGATGTGGTATAGGCTGCACCAGGAGACATGATAGTTTAGCATAAAGAAGATTGGTCGAAATATGGAGATTGAAACCAAAGCAAGCACCTTCCAACATCGTTGGAAATCCAAAAGAGAACCATATTTTACCATTGTCCATAATAGTGGAGAGAGACTGAAACATGGGGTAAGAACCCATAAATCAAGCTGCACCAGGAGACATGATTGTAGAGCATAGATGATAGGTCGAAAAATGCAGATTAAAACCAAATCGCGCACCTTATGAACACAGTTGAAGTATATAAGGCGCAAAACAATGTTTAGAATTGAGGAAAGAGGCTGTAATATTGGAATTGAAACCGATAAGTCATGTTATGTGAGCAGGGTTGAAGTTCAACATTTTTATAAAGAAAGTGGCGAAACTTTAATATGGGAGTTGGAACCCATAACTCACGATATACGTGTATAAGTACACGACGGATCAGAATGAGTAAGGAAGACTGAAATAGAATAGAAAAACAAAAAGTTTAGGGTGCAAGATCGAAACTCATATTTTCAACTCTTGACAGAGTAATTGGGAATTTATTTGTTAAAGTGTTGAAATACTTTAAATGGAAAACAAAAGTCTCAAAACAGAACCTAATGTTATATGAGCCATAACTATGTTGTGTTCAGGTGCCGAGAGCATACTGAACAGTTAAGGTGCAGGATCGTAAATGAATAGTGCGTATTTGGACACAGAAATTGGAAAATTCTTCAAGTGTGAAATACTTTAAATAGAAATAAATGTCTAAGAATGTGGAGAGAACTTGTATTATGTGGACCATAACCCACAGCTCTGGATATTTCAAAGTGATAGAATCAGGATAAAGAACCAAATCTGTAACTTTGGTTGCCTAGGACACATGACAGTGTAGCATTGAGGAGAAAGGCCAAAATAAAGGAATGGAAACCATAACACACAATAAACAAACCTGGTTGAATTGCAACAGGTGTAAAACAATGTTAAGATTGAGAGAAAGAGGCAGTGATATTGGATTTAAAACCAATACGTCACGTTATATGAGCAAGGCTGAAGTGCAAAAACAATGTTTGAAACAGAGGACCGATACCGTTATATAGGATTTGGGACCTATAACTCACGATATATCGGTACCCGTATAAAAATAAGTGCAGTTAGAACTACTTGGGTGGAAGGAATAGTTTGAAGGATAACTTGCACAACATAGATCAAAGTGTGCATGAGAATGAAAAAAGAAGAGAGAACTTGAAAGTTTAAGGTGCAGGATCTACAATGAAAAAAAAAACAACTTTGGGCACATACAACGAGCTTGCGAGGGTTTGAAATGCTTTAAATAAAAGAAAAAAAACATGTCTAAGAATGTGGAGAGAATTTGTAGTAAAAACATGTCTAAGAATGTGGAGAGAATTTGTAGTATATGGACCAGAACCCACAACCTCTCGATATTTGAGAGCGACTCACGCAAGAAAAAGAATTGAAAAGGACTTAGAAAAGCTTAAAGAAAAGTGAAACACTCAAATGAGACAAATAAAATACAACACACGTAGAAGAATCCATTGTGGTGTAAGAAGAAGAGTTAAAGAAAAATAGATAGAGAGAGAGGGGGGGAGAGGGAGAGACAGTGGGAGAAAGAGAGGGAGAGGGAGAGAGAGAGGGAGAGGGAGAGAGATATAGGGAGAGAGAGGGAGAGAGAGTAGAAGTTGAGTTGGTTTAAATTCTAACGTCAGCACTATATAGGATATATTATGGAAGGACCCCAAGACTGACGTCTGACTATTTGATGTGCTGCCACACACGAGACAGGACGGGGATACCACGACTCCTATCTCAGCCGGAGAGAAAAAGAGAGAGAGAGAGAAAGACCAATAACTCAGTATATATGTAACTTAAACATGGGAGTTGGGCCCAAACATTCGGCTACAACATGAGCCATGGTAGTGTAGCGTGAAGCAGAATTGTCGACATATGAAGATGGAAACCATAAAACACTATGAGAAAGGTTGGAGTATAATTGGTGTAATTACAACGTTTATAAACAAGGAAATAGGCTCTCATAATTAGGAGCAAAACTAATTTGGGAGTTGGAACCCATAACTCACGATAAATTGGTACCGGTATTAAATGGAGCATACTAATATTATATAAAGCATGGGCGAAATATCTTGCAGTGTTTCTTTGAGAACTGTTTAGAATGAAAGAGAAAAAATTGGCACAGATATTGGATTTGAAACCAATAAGTCACCATACCAGAGCAAGGTTGAAGTGCAAAAACAATGTTTAAAATAACGGAGCTTGACTGAAATGTGGTAGTTAGAACCCATAGCTCACGGTATTATATGATTGTGGTTAAAGTATACAAAACATTTCAGAGGACCGATACCGTTATATAGGATTTGGGACCTATATCTCACGATAAATCGGTACCGGTACAAAATGCAGTTAGTAAAACTACTTGGGTAGAACGAATAGTTTGAAGGATAACTTGCACAACATAGATCAAGGTGTGCATGAGAATGAAAAAAAGAAGAGAGAACTTGAAAGTTTAAGGTGCAGGATCTACACCGAAAAAAAGCGGGAATGTCTTCAAGGATTGAAATGCTTTAAAAAGAAAAACATGTCTAAGAATATGTAGAGAATGTGTAGTATATGGACAAGAACCCACACCTCTGGATATTTGAGAGTGACTGAAGCCGGTTAAAGAATCAAATTTTGTTAACGTGAAAAGGTCTTCCAATAGAAAAGTGAAAACCATAAATGAGACAAATAAAATACAATGCACGTAGAAGAATCCATTGTGGTATAAGAAGAGGAGTCAAAGAGCGAGATCGAGAAAAAGAGAGATAAGAGGGAGAGCGAGAGAGAGATAGAGAGTAGAAGTTAAGTTGGTTTAAATTCTAACATCAGCACTACATAGGATATATTGTGGACGGAACCCAAGACTGACGTCTGACAATTTGATGTACTGCCACACACGAGACAGGACGGGGATATCATGACTCCTGTCTCAGCCGGAGAGAGAGAGAAAGAGAGAAAGAGAGAGAGAGAGAGAGAGAGAGAGAGAGAGAGACGGAGAGAAAGCGTAATAAATGACAAAGACTGAAATATAGATGTTGGGTCGAGTTGGTTTAATCTTTAACATCCAACGACAGGACTATGTGAAACATTGACAAAGAAAAATATCAATGATAGAGGAGAGTAACTGAAACATGGGACTTGAAACCCACAACCTAGACTTCACCTAGATACATGATAGTAAAGCATGGAGGAAGAAGCCCGAAATGTAGAAATGGAAACCATACCACTCAATATGTGGACCAGATTGGAAGATGGTGTATAACAGTCTGTAGACCAACATTTAATGTTGTACTATTGGAGTTTGAAACCAATAAATCACAGTATAATAAATATGATAAAGGTTGAACCCCAAAAAACACTGTTTAGAAATAAAAGATCGAGACTAAAATATGGGAGTTGTAACCCATAACCAGACAGGATGTAAAAGTTTAAAATGCGGGATTGAAACGGACACAGATGTTGGGAATTTCAAAAATTGAAATACTTTTAAGCGTACTGTGTTGAACCCAGAAGGACTTACAAATGGAAAGTGAAGCCCATACACGAGCCAAAATGAAATAGAAGAAACCAATGTTATACAACTATTATAAGGTGAACAAAAGTTGAATGGGTTTAGTGGGTGAGGGAAAAGAGAGAGAGAGAGAGAGATGAAAGACCAATAACTCAGTATAATAGTGACAAAATTAATATCAAACATAAATGTTGAGTTTAGTTATTTGCCTAACGTTCAACGTCAACACGTTATAGAACATACATGTAAAAAGTGATAAGAATAGCGGAGAGTGACTGAAACATGGGAGTTGGAACCCAAACATTCGGCTACAGCATGAGCCATGGTAGTGCAGCGTGATGGAGAAATGTCGAAATATGGAGATGGAAACTATAAAACACACTGTAAGAAAGAAGGTTGGTGTATAGTTGGCGTAATAACAATCAACCATTTTTAGAAAGGAGGAAATAGTAATATATAAAGTAAAGGAGCGAGACTGTACTATGGGGGTTGGAACCCATAACTCACGATATGTTATTATTGAGGTTAAAGTATAAACAATATTTGAAACAGAGCACCGATACCGTTATATAGGATTTGAGACCTACAACTCACGATAAATCGGTACCGGTATAAAATGCAGTTTGTAGAACTACTTTGGTGGAAGAATAAGTTTGAAGGATAATTTGGACAACTTTGAAAGAGAAATGTCGAAATATGATGATGGAAACTATAAAACACACTGTGAGATATGTTGGAGTTTAATTGGTGTAATAATGTTTAGAAAGGAAATAGGCTGTCGTATATAATATAAAGAAGCGAGACTGTAATATGGGAGTTGGGACACATAACTCACGATAGATTAGTACCGGTATGAAATGCAGCAGAACTTATGGTTAAGTATGAGATAAATATCTTGGAGTGTATCTTTAAAAAGATGGATCAAAATAGATAAAATAACTAGAAGTTTAAGGTGCGGGATCGACACTGAAATAAGAAATTGGTCAAAGAAACCTGGACATTCTACAACTGTTGAATATTTGAAATAGTAAACAATGTCGAAATTGTTGGCGACAACTTGCATTATGTGGATCGTAACCCACAATCCTGGATATTGGAGTGACTGAATGATGACAAAGAATCAAAGTGTGTTCATTTGAGAAGGAATAAGAAAAATGAGGTGGAACCCATACTCGATACATAACAGAAAATTTAATATGTCTTATGAAGAGAGAAGGCGATAGAAGATGAGAGCAGAGAGAAACCGATAATTAATGATACATGACTTAGATTAAAACATAGATGTTGAGTTGGGTTAATTACTTAACGTCCAACGTCACCAGTATATAAAACATCGATGTAAAACAAATGTATAGAATAGGGGAGAGCGACTGAAACAAGGGAGTTTGAACCCATAAATTAGGCTGCACCAGGAGACATACCATGGAAGAGAAAAGTCGAAATAATTATGCAGATTGAAACCATAACAGACAATATCATTATTAACAAGGTTAAAATACAGCAGGTTCATAGAATTAAATGTAATTGTAAGGGGTGGAGGAAAAAGCTTGAGTGCAACTTGTAAAACATGAATCTGATTTTTTTAGAAAAGAAGGAAGAGTCTGTAATACTGGAATTGGAACCAATGAATCACTGCATATGAGCAGGGTTGGAGTACAAAAACACATAAAAAACGAGACTGTAAAAATGGGAATTGGAACCCATTACTCACGATACTGATTGGCTTAAGTTGGTTTCTTAACATCGAACGTCATATGCTATTTTATGGACCTGTCCCAAGACTGGTGTCTGACAGGAAAAAGCTTGGAGTGTAACTTGGAAAACATGAATCGGAATGCGTGAAAAAGACTGAAATGAAAGAAAGTTTAAAGAACAGAATCAACACAAAAATATGCGAATTTGGACACAGAAATCGGGAATTTCAAGGATTGAAATATAAAAAACAATGACAAAGATCTTTGAGAAAACCGACAACTTTGGATTTTTGAGAGTGATTGAATTAAGATGGAGAATAACATTCTGTTAACGTGTAAAGAACTTATGAATGAGAAGTGGGATGCAAACATGAGATAAAATGAAATAACAATAGAAGAATCCATAGTAGGCGGAAAAAGGAGAGAGGTTAAGATAAGAAGAGGGAAAGTTGGAGAGGGGGGAGGGAGGAGGAGATGGAGGTACGAAGAGAGAGATATAGAGAGAGATAAACGAGACAGACAAACAAACAGACAAAACTCGTGATACATGGCAGATTGAGGCAACGAAGGTGAAACTGTGAAACCCAGTGTATAATGAGGTACAAACGGATTTAAATAAATAAGACAGTTGGGACCCATGGCCCAGGTTATACAAGCATGATTAGACCCATAAGATGTAAGACGTGTTCAGGGTAGAAGAGAGTGATAAATCATGAGAATTTGAAAAACCATAACTTAGACAGCACCAGGAGACATAATATAGCAAGGAGGAGAAAGGACACAATATGGACAAAGTTGATGCTGTAGGTGTAATTGTCAATGTATAGAATGAGTAAAACCGAAAATCTTAAATGATTTGAAATCAACAATTTGCGATATATGAGCAGGTTTGAAGTACAATATGCGTAAGTCAATGTTTAAAATGGAATGGCGAGACAGATGGGAGTTGGAACCCACGACTTCCGATATATTGGTACTGTTATGAAATGCAGTTAGTAGAAGTAAATGTAAGGAATGGAGGAGTTATTTTAAAGTATAATTTGTACAACAGGGATCAGAATGTTGTATGGAGGCTAGAATTGAAGTAAGAACTAAATGTTTAGGGTGCATGATCGATATCCAACTATGCGAATTTAGACACAGAAATCGGTAATTTCTCCATGAATTTCAATTCTTTAAATAAAAAACAATGTCTGAGAGAAGTATTTTGTGGACCATACATGGGACAAAATGAAACAAAAAAAAATTCCAATGTACCATAAGAAGGTGGCGAGATTGAGGGGTTTGAACGAGAAAGAAAAAGACGGAGAGAGATAGAGATCGACAGATAGATATAGACAGAGCCCGAAAAAGATAGAGAAGAGAAGAACAAAAAGAGAGAGATAGATTAAGAGAGAGGGAGAGAGAGAGAGAGAGAGAGAGAGAGAGAGAGAGAGAGAGAGAGAGAGAGAGAGGAGAGAGAGAGAGAGAGAGAGAGAGAGAGAGAGAGAGAGAGAGAGAGAGAGAGAGAGAGAGAGAGAGAGAGGGAGAGAGAGAAAGGGAGACAGTTGCGTTGACTTTAACGTCCAGCCACATCACTCCACAACAATGTACAACAACGTTAAGAAAACAGTTTAGAGGCTTTAATATTGGACTTGTAACGAATCATGGTGGTATTTGAGAAAATAAAACAATGTTGAAAATTGTGGACGAGAGTGGGAGTTGGAACCCATAACTCACGATATAATTAATGGTACGATATAATTATTGGTACCAGTATAGAATGCAGCTCATAGAATTAAATGTAATTGTAAGGGATAGAAGAAACAATTTTAAGAAAAGGAGGAAGAGTCTGTAATACTGGAATTGTAACCAGTGAATCACTGCATATGAGCAAGGGTGAAGTACAAAAACACATAAAGGAGCGAGACTGTAATAATGGGAATTGGAACCCATTACTCACGATACTGATAGTTTGAGTTGACTTAGGTTGGTTTCTTAACAACCAACGTCATAGGCTATTTTATGGACCTGTCCCAAGACTGATGTCTGACAGGAAAAAGCTTGAAGTGTAACTTGGAAAACATGAATCTGAATGCGTGAGACAGATTGACATGAAAGAAAGAACTAAAAGTTTAAAGTACAGAATCAACACAAAAATATGCGAATTTGGACACAGAAATCGGTAATTTCTTCAAGGGTTGAAATATTTATAGGAAATAATGTCTTAGATGGTGGAGAAGACCTGACTTATGTGGGCCAGAACACACAACTTTGATATTTGAGTGATTGAATCGAGATAGAGAATAAAATTGTGTTAACGTGTAAAGAAATTAAGAATGAGAAGTGGGATTCAATCATGAGATAATACATGAATAAACAATAGGAGAATTCCCAGAAGGGGGAGAGAGGAGAGAGATGAAGATAAGTAGCGGGAAAGTTGAAAAAGGGGGACAGAGATGGAGGTACGAAGAGAGAGAAGAGAGAGAGACAGACAGACAGACTGACAGACAAAACTCGTGATACATGCCAGATTGAGGCAACGAAGGTGAAACTGTGAAACCCAGTGTATAGTGTGGTACAAACGGATTTAAATATGACAGTTGGGACCCATGTTCAGGAAAGAAGAGAGGGATACATTATGACAATTGGGAAACCATAACTTAAGACTGCACCGGGAGACATAGTATAGCACGGAGGAGAAAGGCCACAATATGGGCACGGTTGATGCTGTAGGTGTAAATCAATGTTTAGAATAAGTAAAACGGAAAGTCTTAAATAATTGATTTGAAATCAACAATTTGCGATATATGAGCAGGTTTGAAGTCCAATATGCGTAATTCAATGTTTAAAATGGATGTACGAGACAGGTATGGGAGTTGGAACCCACA
The DNA here is from genome assembly GCA_003991915.1 of Elysia chlorotica. NCBI lineage: Eukaryota > Metazoa > Mollusca > Gastropoda > Plakobranchidae > Elysia > Elysia chlorotica. The sequence continues at coordinate 565,484 of RQTK01000053.1, read as the reverse complement.
ACTCGCGATGTATTGGTACCTGTATGAAATGCAGTTAGAAGTAAAATATGTAAGGGATGGAAGAAGTAGTTTGAAGTATAATTTGAACAAAATGGATCAGAACGTGGTAGAAAGGCTGAAATTGAAGAAAGAACTAAATGTTTAGGGTGCCTGGTCGATATTTAATTATGCGAATATAGACACCATGTGTTTCAATTCTTTAAATAGAAAACAATGTCTCAGTGAACTGGAATGTGGACCAGAACCCAAAAAGTGGAAACCATACACGAGACAAAATGAAACAAAAGAAAAATTCAACGTACTATAAGAAGGTGGCGAGATTGAGGTTTGAACGAGAGAGAAAAAGATGGAGAGAGATAGAGAGAGAGATAGAAAGAGCCCGAAAGAGAAAGAAGAAAAGAGAAAAAAAAGAGAGAGATAGATAGAGAGAGAGAGAGAAAGGGAGAAAGGGAGATAGAGAGATAGATAGAGAGAGAGAGAGAGAGAGAGAGAGAGAGAGAGAGAGAGAGAGAGAGAGAGAGAGA
>RQTK01000053.1:540675-556268 GCA_003991915.1 Elysia chlorotica | reverse complement strand
ATGTATTTCAATTATAAAATTGTGTGTGTTTTAAGTTTACTACCACAATTGTAAGACGATATCATAAAAACCAACTATGTAAAAACATTTAGCTTTGTAAACACAATCCGACGAAATAATTTACACTATAAACATTTAACATGGCAATTTTACGGTCTTCTTTACAAAACTCTCGAATCAAACTTTCCCCTTTTCTTTTTTGTGCTGAATTTAAAATTATCAGCATTTGTTACATAAGAAATGCTATTAGTGCAACACTGATCTCCGCATTAGCAACACGAATTGGTGTCCAGTGAAAGGTGCGGGTTTTTTATTTTTTTGTTCACCTGCTTGTCTAAAGCTAGATCTAGGTCTGTCACTGTCTCTTAACATTTGTTCTTTACTCTTTTTCCATTTACTAGCATATTGAGGCTCCCAAGAGCTAGCCATGTCTTTTAAAGCCGCAATAGTTGTTAGAATGACTTTTTTAGGCCCATATAAAGCATCACTATACAACGTTCATATGTCAACCACATAAACTGATAGAGGCAATGCCATAACACGATGCATAATACAAATGAAGACGACACGTAAGTTAATCCGTAACGGCGTCCAATTATAGCTGTATACTGACTTACGAAGCCAATCAGAGATGAAAATGAATAACCCCATGCACTGATGGGTATGATCCGAGGATACCAGACATCAGGAACTGTAGCCGACTCACAACAGTGAGCCGAGTAGGCCTATGCTTCGCTAATGCACTGACCCTCGCGGTAAACTTGAACTAGCCTACACAGTAGACACAGTACACACAGTGCAGTCTCGCCATTGTCATCTGATGTCTTTATTATCTACGCATTTGATTTGATAGATACGGATGTATTTTCACTAATATTAGATCAGATAGCCTCGGTATGATCATATCATCCGTTGTTTCCGTGCAGACCACAAAACCTGTAACATTTCTGCAAGACTGTCGCCCAAGCCGTCTAGCTAGTCCAACCAATCCCAGGGGTTTAGAAAATAAAATAAAATTATTTTGCATAGCAGACCGGAGGTAACCAGCGCCAGATGAAGCATCTCTGCTCTCAACCGAGAGGCCAAGAAAAAACGATACATCGTCTGCTGCAGATCCATAGTGGGCTTAGGTTCCTTAGAATTACAGAGGTCTGTCTATTGCCTGAGAATGGATTTAGGACTTTGTTACTCTGAGGTCCAGCGGTTTTGATCTATATCCAACGAGAGCGACCCCTGTCTCATCATGACTACTGTAGCCTAAAGATATTTCTCTGTGTTGTAATTAGATCTATATTCCTACTGAAGACTGTTTTGTAGATCTTAAGTGGTAAATTGACGAGACGGCTAGTGTATGGCTATATTATTGACCAATTGCGCTGACCTTGAGATCATAATGATGATTGTGATGGTGATCCTGATCTATCCCATATTAGTCCATTAGACTAGAGATGGTCGATGCCTTTGAGAAACTAGAGTATCGTAATATGAGAATAATATTGAATAAGCGCGGGACATAGACACAGTATTATGTATGCTTCATGGTCTATTATTAGCGGGGGTATACCCGATCTGATTGCTTTGATAGTAAGTTTAGTGTGTATATCCTTATATGGAATAATTCTATCTTTCGTGGACAACTTTTCGTGATGACATTACCAACATGTCCTTATTATATGATTTGTATATATACCGCTGAGATAAGTATTTGTGTACGATGTTTGTATAGATGTGTTCAACATGCACATTGTATATAAGCTGTTTGGCTTGAAGTTTGAGAGAGACGACGAATTGAGTCCTGAACTGTGAGCAGGAGCTTCGCAGCGCTGTGTGAGAGATGCCGTTTTTTACGATAGGATTATCGGCCTGGGTGCGCTGATACTGTTCTATCTAACTCATTTTTAAACATTTAGTACTTATGTTGTTTTTTAAAAGGGCATTCTATTACTAAAATGAAGGTTAGTCGATGAAACTAAAAACATTGAATTTTAACTGCTCAAATAGTAACCAAAGGCTAAATAATTGTTTCCTCACTCTCTGGAGCTTAAAGTAACCGATTTAGTTCAGTTTCTATAAGCACATCATAAGGAATCACGGCTTTTCTTGGATAACGGTTACTGCGTGAGTGTTAGTTGCCCGCGCCTCCAGTTTGGCTGTGCCGGCTTTTTGCGCTGAGCCAGATGGTTTTGTTTGGTTATTGTTACGCGGCCAGCGTCAGCACTATTTAGGCTATACTGCCAGCGGTCCCAAGACAAAAGTCTGACAATTATACTAGATACCACAAAGAGACACCACTTGAGCTCTTGTCTCAGTCAGTCGCATTATACCGACACCTGCCCACCCAGTAGGGGACGAAATTGAAAAATAAAATGTATTGGTGGATAGGGAGTTTCGAACCGGGGGTTAACCGATGGGGAACCAACTGTTAAGCTCTAACAGTATACTGAAGACAATCACTCGCAACAGATTGCTGAGACAGATGGCTAGCACTGACCTTTAGGGAGGGAGCTGCAGGCACAGGTATTGTATCAGTCTGTTTCTCTGTTAACTCGGGAGGGGGGGGGGGGAGATTACAGGCCTCTACCTACTGGCTGTATATCATGACATCTCTATATAGACAACATTGTTGATGGGCCCCAAGCGAGGCTTCCAAAAATAACAGGCAGGGTAACCGATATTAACAATCATTTGCATTCACAATATTAGGTACATTCAATCCATGTGACATTCTTAGTCTAGTAGGCTTGTATACTGAGTACTCCTCTGTCACAACTGTAATACTAATGTAAAGTAAATAGATCACTATTACCCCTGTTATGCAAGGATTTTTTCACTACAGGCAATTCAGTGACTTTGCCTGTTATTTTAGGTAGCCTCGGCCCCAGACTTAAACCTGACAACTATACATGCTATCACACAGACACAACTAGGGGAGACCTGGACTCCTGGCTCAGCCCTTCACTTATATTAACACTGACCGAATCAGTACTTGGACAAATACATTTTTTTATTGATCACGGGTTTCGAACGGGGGACCAATCAATTGTGTAGCTTGAGCCAATACATTTAGGGAGGGAGCTGCAGGCACAGGCATTGTATCCAACTGTTTACTCGGGGGATAAGAGCTTATATCTCATATAAGTTATATTGTGGACGGGCCCCAAGGAGCTTCCAAAAATAACAGCCAGGGTCACTGAAAGAGAACAACAACAACAATCATTTGCATTTAGAACGAACGTTATATCATTAGGCGCATTTAGGATTAAATATATTCTTAGTCTATTATTAGCTGTCTTAGCTGTGATACTATTTTAAAATAAATAGAAATTATACAAACACTGATCTAATCAGTAATTGGAAAGATGTATTTTTGAACAATCGCGGTATTCGAACCGGGGGCATCCCGATTGGAAGACCAACGCTCTACCACCTGGGCCAGTTCGCTGAGCCAGACGTCTGGGACTGACCTTTAGGCAGCGAGTTGCACGCACAGGCATTGTATCCGACTGTTTACTCCGGGGAGAGATAAGAGTTTCTCTACCTGCAGGCACTACAAGATTTGCGATTCAGACGATAGGATAACGGATGACGTAGTCACGCTTCGTACACATGTAGCATTGTGATCTTTTATAGTATATATAACGTGACTGGCTGGGACAGGAGTCCAGGCCTATCCGCCTTGTCTCGTGTGTGGCAGTATATAAACATTTCAGACGTCAGTATTAGGGCCCCCGTCCACAATATAGCGTATGCAGTGCTGAGGTTGGATGTTAAACCAACTCAAATCACATTATAATCAAAGGCGATCTTTGATTGGCTCAATGTATTATCTAGGATACTGCTATGATTGGACGCGTTTGAGTTGAGTTGAGTTGGTTTAACGTCCAACGTCAGTACTATTCAGACTATAATATTGTAGACGGACCCCAAGACTGACTTCTGACAATTTTATTTGCTGTCAGACATGAGGCAGGGCGGGTATACCATGACTCCTGTCTTATTCGGTCATATTAATCACCAGTGTCGGCGAAAGCGCTAGGGCTCGAAGCATGGACCTTCTTCTTCGGAAGCCGATGTTCTACACTAGTGCTACAACGGCCCCCGATTCCCTATACCTACCGTCTACGTTTCACTATAGAACCTGTTGCCGCAAGGCCTCTGTTGCTGGCAGTGCCATGAGGTTCGCAGACTTTGCTTGCGGGGAATAATGGAACAAACAAAAAAAAGAATAAAAGTGAAGAGATACTGTCGATATGTTAAATGTTGCGCCGTCTTATGAGAAGAAAGAAAGGGAAGAATGAAATAAAGAGATACCAGACGGCGATAATAGGGATCTGTTAAACGTTTCGCTGTCTTACAAGACAGACTATAATCTTAGTTTGAGGAGCAAATACTAAAAAGCCAGTGCAGCAGACAAGGGGGTTTCTATAAAACCATGATTGTATTAATTTTGTGTGAGATTTCAAAAGGTCATAAACCTTGTATAGTACAACAGGGAACATAACTATGAGGCAAAGCCGGCGAAGCGAATCATTATTTGAACGCACCTAATAATTTGTTTGAATATCGAAATAACATGTACTTGCTGCGTATAAGAATTGAAGGAATTTTGAGCACTGCAGAGAATAATAGGCAAACACATTGAAATTTTCAATTAGTTTATATGTGAGGTAATTGGTTCTTTACAACTTGGTTTTATCGACACTACAAACACCAGTTGAAAGTTAAATAACCGTTACACGTGTAACATCAGTGAATTTTCATAATGCGTTTTAAATCACAGTTACTCAAGCTCAGGGTGAAAAGATCTGATCGAATCACCGTCAATACTTCTAGCAAATTGATACGTGAACCAAAATTTATTGTGTTAAATTTGATCAAGCCTGTAACTAGAAAATAACAGCACTGTTTTTATGAGCAGTAAAAAAAGTTTTTTTAAACCTAAAGGCGGAAAAGTTAGAAAAGTTGTTGAAATAAACTATGTCATGGCTTAGCTTATGTGAAAAAATGTGTGTTAATTAAAAAAAATGACTGTGATACATGTTGTGGTTGCATGGGTTTCTAGAGATTAACGACAGACTGCTGTCTTAATAAAAAAAAATACAGGTTATTATATCGATTTCATCAACAGCATCGATCTCCATGACGAGAGAGGATCTCTCTCTCTCTCTCTCTCTCTCTCTCTCTATCTCTATCTCACCCTCTGACTACCTCTCTTAGAGTCCCTATGTTAATTCTATAGTGTGACAGTCATCTGCAAGACATCAAAAAAGTTAAATAGCATAGATATAGTGATTAATCTACGTTTGCTGAAAGAACAAAGTGAGATAAGATAAGAAAGGATGAGATAAAATGAGATAAGATAAGATAAGCCTTTTAAAAAAAAATCCCAAACGTAATTTTTTTTCTTGGTCGTACTATAATGCATTTGTCTCAATATCACATCAGTTATACATATAACTTAAGATCTAAAAAACAAACAAACAAGCCAAAAGTTAAAAACAAATCCAAGGCCACTGTAACCTCACTTTTAATTTTTTAAATGTTTGAATTGGCAGACTTGCTGTTTTGTACTTGTGTTTTAAAGTGTGCGTGCTTACAAAAAGACAACATGGGCACATGGATCAAACTATGTAAACTCCAGATAAAACTTTTTTAACAATTAGAGAGATTGAATTTAAGCAAGAAAATGTTGAAATAATCATATTTTTCTGTAAGAGACATATTAATACAAACGACTTTTAAGGCTTACAGCCCATGCTCGATTGTTTCTATAGCAAAATTGTTAATCTCTACAAAAAACGTAAATCACATTTGAGAATTTGACCGAGATTCTACTGTATAGAAGATATCCTTAGAAGTTTCACTGCTGAAATAAACACAACGAAAACAAGAAGTAGGACAGCTTCGAAAATGGATTGAAAAAAGTTATATCACCTCCATCTTTTTTTTTTCTTGACAGAAAGAGAACGTTTGTGTTTCAGCTCAATTAAAAAGTCGACTCTGCCACTATTATTTTTGTTTATAAATTTTAGAGAATGGTCATCACAATGACCAGTCTAATTTTAGCCACTGGCGTATGGATGCGGTTCTCGAATCGATATAATAACTGGTATTATTTTTTTTAATAAGATAGCAGTCTGCATATTTTGTCCAACAACAAGAACACTCTCTCAATTAAAATTCCAACTCTGTAGAAGTTAAGCGGAAGAAGAAAAAGAAAAGAAAAAAACAACAACAATAATACCAGCAACAACTAGAACAACAACAACAACAACAGCAGCAACAGCAACAGCAGCAAATAATAAAACAACGCGTCATAACAGTGCAAAAAAAGAAGTAGAGAAAGAAGGATAATAATAATAATAATAATAATAATAATAATAATGATAACAATAATAATAATAAAAGAAGAAGAAGAAGAAGAAGAAGAAGAAGAAGAAGAAGAAGAAGAAGAAGAAGAAGAAGAAGAAGAAGAAGAAGAAGAAGAAGAAGAAGAAGAAGAAGAAGAAGAAGAAGAAGAAGAAGAAGAAGAAGAAGAAGAAGAAGAAGAACAACAACAACAACAACAACAACAACAACATCATCATCAACAACAATAACAACAAGAGCAAACAATAAAGCAACGCGTCACAACAGTGCAAACTCTGTGCAACCAACCTATTAATTGTACTGTAATTATTAAGACGTTTTTCTTGTAAAGCACGGTTCCTGTCAACAATGTAGGCCTTCGCGATCTGCCAGAGATTACGGATGGCGTAATCACACCCTTTAGGCGTTAGGTTTTTTTGGTCGCTCCATCTCTACGCGAGTCTTGAATAGAGCTATGATTTGATGCCTGTGCAGATTCCGTTACTAATCTTCGTTTTGACTCTTGCTCCGTATTCTAGCAAGGCCTCTATTTCCTGCGCATGGGCAGTGCATTACACTCTTTATAACCCGGAAACAAGTAACAGCCAGACGGCTGATGTCTTGATGAGACAAACTTTCTAGCAAATGTATCGGAATCGCTTTGCACTCGGGCTATCTCCAATTTCCCCTGGCCGCGGGTCCTTCCACGAGAGCTTTTAACGGCTACATCTATTTCCGGCCTGTATGTTCAAGCACATCTCAACTTCTCATCAGACAGATTCTATTTTGTTTAAGAAGCTGAAGATGTTTGCCATCAATATCAGTTCTGTCTCCTTCTCCGCCCCCTATCGCCCTCTTTTTTCAGTTTTTATTTTTTCTTTCCCTCTATTCGCCATCTCCCTCCTATGTTATTAAGTATTGAACGCTCTCGGCTTTCTTTCAAAATAGTTCTTTTGTATTTTACTTTTTACTTGATTTCGTCATCTGATAAACTTGTTAAAAAAGATGAATCGAGGTTGCATTACGACATATGAAAATGATTTAAGTAAAAGGTTTAAAAAGGAAAAGAAAAAAGAAACAATTTCAGAATGGTTTTGAGTTGAGAAGTACTTGAACAGTAAAAATTGACCTTTCTATTTAAACTCAGGTAATCATAGTTATACACATAATGGAACAACGCCAACGCTGTTTGATTCATTAAGATTATCAACTGTTTCTTGACCATCATCTTTCTCAAAACCTTTGACCATATTTTTTCTTAAAACCCTTTGATAGTCCTGACAGGATAATAAAACAAAATACACGTATATCGCATGACAATAATGGAACATTGAATGGAAAAAACAACAACAAGCAAAGATCTAGATTTTTTAGCAAACAGTATTAGAGACAAAATCTCCCCATGTCTTCCGACGATTCACATTATTTTAAAACTCTCTATCTTTGTCATATTGGCTCCCTCCTCATCCCCCTGTCCTTTCCCATCTCCCTGTTGCTGTCATCGTAAACTATCTAATCCTTTTTAATTTTCATTCCATAAATGGGACTATTTTTTATATAAAAAAGAAGAAACGTCAAGAGTCTGTCATACACTCAACTCTTCTGAAGGGAACTGTTTATGGCCATATGTCAATGTTGAGATATTTGAAATGGAACTAACTGAAATGAAGTAGTGCTTGTTCTTCCAGAATAGACTGAAAAACTAATTAGCTAATACAAAACATGTATGCATGTACTTCTATCAAACAGTACACGCACCATTTGAGTGAGGTTCTGTGACAATGTTAAGGTTTTTGAAATAAAACGAACTAAAATAAAGTAGCTCGTTTTCTTACAATTAGACTGGACCACAAATACGCGAGTACAAAGCATGTATACACATACATGTACTTCTATCACATTACTGTTCGAGTGAGTCCTGATCTGACACGTTCAATAACTTGAAGGAATTGGATTCTTGGATGTGGTCCAACTACGAAGAAGTGGGGGGATGGTTGTTCACTAAAAAACGCCGGATGGACCTTCGATTCCATTTCTAGAAAAAATAAATAATGTAGAAATGAGATGCATCCTCCGGAGATCCGTCAGTGCTCCGTCTGTGTACACATTGCATTTTTATTAAAAAGAAAAGTGTCCGTTATTTCCATTGGAAAGCAAGGGGGAAGAGAGAGAGAGAGAGAGAGAGAGAGAGAGAGAGAGAGAGAGAGAGAGAGAGAGAGAGAGAGAGAGAGAGAGAGAGAGAGAGAGAGAGAGAGAGAGAGAGAGAGAGAAAGAAAGAGAAGAGGGAGAGAGAGGAGAGAGAGGGGAGAGAGAAGAGAGAGAGAGAGAGAGAGAGAGAGAGAGAGAGGGGTAAATCTGGAGTTGATTTGTGGATTTGGGGTCGAGATAGTTTTCCTCATATGTTAGAGATATTATGATTGGTTTCTGCGAGAGAGTGAGAGAGAAAGAGAGAGAGAGAGAGAGAGAGAGAGAGAGAGAGAGAGAGAGAGAGAGAGAGAGAGAAAGAGATAGCGAGCGAGAGAGAAAGTTTGACTTAATAAAAGAGAGGAAGATTAGCTATCAAGAAGAAAAAAATCGATAGAAAGCAGCGTGATAGTTTTGATGCCCTCAGATTTTTTATATTATATATTCGATGTAGAAATTTATTTTTAATAGTGTTTATTCTGTATTAATGTTTTCGAGAAAGTGCAATATTCTTAGAAGTTTTAAATAAAAGCTTTGAATTCAAAAGTTATGTTTAAGTTTAGATGCATGTCATCGGTAATATTTTACTTTATAAAGTAATGTACTTTGTATAATTTATTGGATTATCAATTTTCTTTTCTGATGAAGTATCATACAAAAACATAAGTATGTAGGAAGTCTAAAAACCAACTAAGGGGTTTAAGAGATTACCAGTATAACAGAAATGGATTAAAAATGATAGAATATCTGTGGAGAAGAACCCATTACTCCATTTTTACAACTACATGATTGAAGTTGAAGACGGAATATTCTGTTCCATCTTTATCAGCAAAAACCACAACATGCCACGAGAAAACGCTTTATTACAAACGGAGTCAAGAAGCTCTTCCGCCGCTACAAAAAATCGTAATGCTTCCTACGCTACAAAAAATCGTAATGCTTCCGACGCTCAAAAAATCGTAATTCTTCCGACGCTACAAAAAATCGTAATGCTTCCACCGCTACAAAAATCGTATTGCTTCCGACGCAGCTCTAAGTGATATCACAGAAAACACTCAGACGGGCAATGTATTTTTAACCTATTCAGCAGCAAGATACTGCTGTAAACAAATCATTATGCGTCCAGAGTCAAGGGTTTCTCGTGATTTTTTTAAAGGTTTTTCCGTAATCAGAAACAGGAAGTAAAGAGTGACACACATAAAAAAAGAATAAAGTGCAATCGGAATTTTCACTGGAGATTTCCGCACTGAGAAATTCTGTTTCCTTCACCCATTGGGAAATAAAAATGCCCAACACTACTACTATCTAATATCCGAATTGTTCTCCCACAGACAGAACAAAAATTTGAAATTGTGGCAGTTAGTTTTGTAACTATGTAGAATCCATGAATGTAATGTCTATCTTCTTTAGAGTTAAAAACAAGAGACCAAAATATACAAAATGTATAACAGAAAATGACAATCTAAAATACATTAAAGAAGCAAGATGTTTAAGTTTGAGTTTTGAGATAGCTGCAGAGAAGTCCAATGTCAGTATGATATAGTCTATATTGTAGACGGGTACCAAGACTTGCGTCTGACAATTTTACGTGCTGACACAGAGAAAGGTCGCAGATACTATGGCTCCTGTCTCAGCCGGATTAATACACTGACACCAACCCAACCAAGAAGGCCTGAAATCGAACACGATTACGAATATTGTTGTGTATTAACGAGTACCCTTGGACCATTTAAGAGATGTCTATGAAGTGTGCATTTCGAAGAGAAGTTTGAGTGTATTCGTAATCGTTATTGAACCATTCTCACCTATCTCTCAGTCTGTATCTTTGTCTGTCTGCCTGTAAGTTTGTCTGATCTGTTTAATCTCTCTTTGTCTCTGTCTCTATATGTCTGTCCGTCTGTGTGTCTGTGTGTCTGTCTGTCTCTGTCTCTGTCTCTGTCTCTCTCTCTCTGTCTTTGTCTCTGTCTCTGTCTCTCTCTGTCTCTCTCTCTCTCTCTCTCTCTCTCTCTCTCTCCCTCTCTCTCTTTGTTTTTCTCCATCTTTGTATCTGCCTTTTCCTTAAATTAATCGTCCTAAAGTTCTATATAATTATGCCTATTTTTATTTATCCACCATGTACATGTTCCCATCTCTCTATCTAAAAATCAACTAAAGTATGCCTTCATGTCCTATTGGCTGCTTCTCCTCTGTTATCAGGGGGCGTGGTAGCCCTGGGGTAGAACATCGGCTTCCCGAGACAAGGTGGCGATACCGTGACTTTTGTCTCAGCCGGTCACATTAAAGTAACACCGACCGAACCAGTAGGGAGTGAAATCGCCAAGGATCGAACCATGGACCTTTTGCGTCGGAAGCCGATGTTCTACCCCAGGGCTACCACGCCCCCTGATAACAGAGGAGAAGCAGCCAATAGGACATGAAGGCATACTTTAGTTGATTTTTAGATAGAGAGATGGGAACATGTAACGACGAGTTGTAAGCGACTGTGTTGATTTTCTGCTTCAGCGCTACGTTTTGGCACTTGTAAGGCAATGTGTACAGCAGTCTCTTGAATGTAACTCACTAACTTAAAACGCTTTATCACAGATAGCTTTTTATAAATCGCACTATTATAAAGATAATAATATGTAATCGAAGTTCAACCGATTTCATACGTCTTTAAAATTTTAAAGCATTGTTTTATTTCAGAAAAATCCTTCTATCTTATTCGCATCTCTTACGACCAGTCGTAAGCTTACCTCAACGTTGTACTTACGACCCATGGTTGCGTAGATCTATTGGGCCTTAGATTCAAAAGGGCAAAAAGATACAGAGCTTTGGTGCGCACCTTTTGTGCAAACAGTTAGGTGCCGAATGACGGTACCATGTTTTATAAAGATGCAAGGAAGAACTTGAAACTTGAAAGGCCAACGCAACACTGTTTTACAGTGAGTAGTGCTACAGAGGTATCAAGTCAAAGTTGTCAGATCTAAGAGCGATGGGAAATACAGACTTATACAACGATGTTTGATATGTTTATTGTTTTTTTCCTATAAATTTCATGAACTATAAAAAAAATAGGCGATGTTACTCAGTCAGTATAGCTATTAGCTTAAAATCAAAAGGTATCAGGTTCAATTCCTTAGTATAGGGCCTTTGTCCATACTGGTTGTGACGATGTTAATAATATAATTATGTAAGACTTAATAGAAAAGTCGGTTTGCACCTGTCGCCTTACGTGTTGTTGTTATATAGTTGTCAGAATTGGGATAGTGGGACCAGTTCTCAAGATATACAAATGCTTAGACACACAATTTCTTTCAAATGATTTTTTTTATATTTTGTCCGTTTAAGTTAGAGATAAGACTAAGAAAGACATAGAGAAAGAGGAGAAGAGACAAAATAGAGAAAGAGGAGAAGAGACAAAGAGGTAGAGAGAAAGATAGACAGACAGGCAGTAAGACAGGCAGACAGAGAGACAGACAGATAAATGGTCGGACAGGCAGACAGACAGATAGACAGAGAGACAAACAGACAAACAGACAAGACATACACACATACACAGATAAAGGATAAAAGCATACAGAAAAGTAATAACACAAATTAACGACAACGGAGAAAAAAAAAAGCCTAATACCTCCACGACACACGCTTCCCAGCAGGGGAGCCTTGCTAACATCTGGTTTTGAGCTTTGAGCAGATTGAGCGACTGTACGAGCTCCTGTGCCCAGATTAACTGCTGATACCTCTCAGGCTGCGGAATTAGACCTGGCAAAGCCCTGGCAACAGCCTATGAATAATAATAACAACATTTGTAATTTCGCCTGCATTATCGTAACATGGGAATGAATGTACATGCAAAAACTAGATCTATATTCAGACAAGAAAACTGACATACGTGATTTTTTTTACCTTTGGTAACTAAGAGAAGTGCTTTTGCACATATTTTTGTTGTTTTTGTTTTTTATTATTACTTTTGTTATTAATATTCAGTTCTTGTGTAAATGTAAGCGCTAGATTTTTTTTTTGGCATGAACATTGTAAGACAAAATGAAATAAAAAAGTTATTACCTCTTGGCTTTATGCCAAATTCAGTTATGAAATTAACGATGTTTCCTATTTCTTTTTTTGGCATCTTTGTTCAATATCTAGGAACATGGGATGAAATGCGCGGGCAATACCTATCTAAACAAGAAGACCTTGACATAACGGGTAGAATGCACAAACATGAGTGAGGTTACGTCTTATAAAAATAAGAAGGCTTACGACGAGACGTAGGCTACGTCATGTTTATGCATTCTACCCTAAATATATTTTTTACTCTTGATGCTAGTTACAATTTTTTTTCCACATTTTTGTTGATGTTTACCATCTCTTGTGTTTTTATTGTTGTTGTTGTTGTTGTTGCTGTTGTTGTTTTTTTGTAGTATATGCAATAATGACATTTTTCTTGCTCATGAACATTGTAGACTGGCATTAAAAAAAAAGACAGCATTTTTTGGCTTAATATCAAATATTACCTCCACAATTTTTTCTATTCATTTTTTTTAAGCGTCAATGGAAACTGCATATGTTTTAAAACGTTTTTCCCACCGCAAGGGAACTGGTTTTATGGGCATTTCTTTTTTAAATACTAAACCACAAACAATTTTTTTCATCGCAGACTGTTAGTCACCAATTTTTTTTCTGTGAACACTATTATTTTTAAGCTGTCAAAAATCTGAGAAAATGGATGTTGAAATTTCGCTCAATCGGGTATAAGATTTGGTAAAAAGGTATGCAGTTTTTTGTGGAAAACATCAAGATGCAATAATTGTTATTTAACTTGCAGAAACTTCCTAAGGTAGTTTTTTAGTTGATCTAAATAGTTTTCCGTTTGCGCTTTTAAAGACTTAAAACAAAGCACCATTTGGTCCTTTTGCTTGATGAGCTAAAAAATTGGTCCCAAATTATACCGATTGTTTTATAACTGCACTTCGCCATTTTTATCTATTCAAATTTCTAATGGCCTGAACAAGGACTACTATAGTTTAGTAAGCCATGGACCTTAGATATAATAATATACCAAGGAGTGTGAAAAGGCAAATCTTGTATCTTGTATTATAGCTAACCCATTAAAGATATGGCTAAGAGATTTCAGAACAAAAACCTATACATTAATCCACTCTTACTAGCTGACTTCTTCGCATAAGACAGAGGAAAACAAGAAAACGGCCTAGTAGTACTCTTTAAGTGTATCCCAATGTTCTACTCCCATGAAAATCCCATAGGGAGTCAAGTCCTATATCTGGCTGCCTTCTGATACCTGTATCATTACCGTCTAGCTCCTTATGACTGAGGCCCTAAACACAAACCACATGTTGCCCCAACTGCTCCATAGCCAGCATTCTCTGATGTCAGATACTATGGAGATCAACCAAAGTCCTTTCTTCAGCGTATTACTGACGGAGTGAGCACGGCTCAGGGGTAAATGCGGTGGACTAGGAACTGGAGATTTACTGTTCGAATCTCACAACGTGCCTATGTGTCCGTATAGGACTTTTCAAAGAAAGCTACACGGATTGAATAGAGTTACTTTTCATCGTAAGTTGGATCGGAGTATTCTGTGAGAATTAATAGACCTACTGACTTTCAGATTGTACTGGATAGAGATGGCATAAATGTTTTAACACTTCTATTTATCTTTCTTGCGACCGCAGTCGAATAATTAGTTGCTTTGGCTAATTTTTTTTCATGTTCATCTGTGATCCATATCACAAGCAACATTTTTTCCGCGGTATTTCTGTGTATTTTTCAAGTTGATCAGTATACACTTAAATAAAACACTATGAAATGTTAGATAGATTATAGCAGCCGTAGAAAACATTCGTTCCCTGATGCATTGCATCTGCGTATTATGAAGAGACCAGTAAATAAATAATTCTGTAATGCAATTTCGATAACTGGTGGCTGGAAAAACCAAAACACTTCGTGAACATCTCTGTTATGTAGGAGTTAATGAGTGCATTGTGTGTGGGAATAATAATGTGGTGATAGCCACTGTGATTGTTGTGAGTTACAATAACATGATAGAGGGGGGAGGGGTGGAAAGGGTGAACATATTTTTATAAATATATTTAAAAAATGGCATCTAAATGTCCCTTTATGGCTTGAGAATATTTCAATACATTATTATGGTTATCGTCGATTGAGAGGCGGTAAAGGGATATGATAATTTTTTTTTTTTTTTTGGGGGGGGGGGGGGGGGGGGGGCGGAGACAGGCAAATCCAAAAAGAATTACATGAGAAATAAATATCAAATACACGATACATATCATACCAAAATGTGCACCTTGGTTTTTGGAAATAAAAACATCACGAGAAAAAAGTAATTCAATGTTAAAACCTTTATTTAACTGTTTTTGGATATTGCCACCTAATAAAGTATACTGTGATGATGTTTTTAGATCAAGGATATTGAACAAAAAATGATTTTCTTGCCGGATTGCTTTATATAGACCACCCTGGGCTCTTTTTTCAGATTAAATAACGCCCCTATTAAAGGGTCTTGGATCATAATTATCGTCTGATATATTGCTGAAATATATACTTTTTCCACTGAAGACTTAAAAAATAGTTTTCTTAAAAATTGGTTGACAGACAGAGACAGACAGACATACGGACAGACAGAAAAAAGAAGAGAGAGAGAGAGAGAGAGAGAGAGAGAGACAACGAGAGACAGAGATACAGAGTGAAAGACAGAAACAAAGTGTGACAGAAATAGAGACAGCGAGTGTGATTGTTTTTGTTTTGTTTTTGTTTCAAATATTGATCTTTAAGGATAGTATATGTATATTCCTTTACTGATCTGTGCCTCTTGTTTCATTCTAAAACACTGTTATCTTTAGAGATTTGGGGGAAAGATCGGTGGATTTAAGCAAATATTGAGAGAGAAATCACTTGATTCATAAAACCTGCTATTGGGGGAGTTGGGTTTTTTTTGTTTCCAATGAAATCCATGTCTTTTACACCAATAATAAAATGTCTTATTTTTTAACTCCCCCCCCCCCCCCCCACCTCATAACCCCATACCCATTTTAACGCTG
>RQTK01000053.1:512050-522975 GCA_003991915.1 Elysia chlorotica | reverse complement strand
CCCCCCCCCTTTCCCGCCTCTATCTCTCTTCCAAACCCAAAATAATTTTGGAGCTCACACCAAGACTTAGAGTAGAGGTTAGAGGATGTAGGAAAGCGAAGCATCGAATTGCCAAACTTCAGAGATTCTCGACAAAAATGTTTACGCCAAGACCTGTTAAAAATTACAACTTTTTAGACTTCTAAAAGCGAAATGAAAGATGAGGAGTGCGCCTGTCCAGATAATTGGCCTACCTCTATGGCGATTACCTTCTTTAAAAAAAATAAACAGGCATCTTAATGAAATATCAATATGTAAATTATGTATTACAGTTCATTACCGTTGAAACTAACTCACAGCTATCTCTACACTCTGCCCAGTACCAGTTAGTTTTCAGTATTTCTTTATAATGCTCAAGTATACAATATATTAATACTGAAACGAGAGAGACAAGCATACAAACTGATAAAAAAACACACACACACACACATAAAAACAACATAAAAAAGACACAAGGAAATACAGAACGAAACTATGAAGACATAGTGAAACGAGAGAAAAATATATTGTAATTGGAAAAAAAACCCACCCATACATACATACCTCGCCATCTAGAGCTTCTCAGAATTGCTGTTCTCGACATTGAATTTCATCTTGCTGGGGCATTATCGAAACCTTTTCCTTCCACACGCCCTGACCAATTTCCCCGCCGCTCACTCGCTCTCTAAATTGTTGCCCTTTAGCTGAGGAATTGATTGATAATGTCCGTCTTCATGATTTCCCAAGGGGCGGAACTCTCCAGACGCAGGGATATTGTATCTAGCTTATGTCTGTGTGAGGTTTAGCTGCCAAAACACTCGCGTCGGGTCCATTTCGATAAATCTCTGCGGCTTGGCTACAGATTCAATAAGGTGCTGGGGAATGAGGCGAATATTTTCTGAGAAAAATTTGTTGATATGTATTGCAAGATGAATTGTGAAATAACGTGCGCAATGTGAGGTTCAGTATTGTGATGCGAAAAAATCACACATAAAATTGATATTAAAAAATTATTATAAATCTAAATACCACGAACTAGAAGAAAAGTTTTCGATTAGCTTGACTCGCGATAGGGTTCTCGTAACTTCGCATATATAGTGAGAGATTTGATGATATAAAATTAATTATAAGCAATGTAGTGACAAAATTAACTTGAGAAAGTGACAGGGAGGAAAAGACAGAGAGAGAGAGAGAGAGAGAGAGAGAGAGAGAGAGAGAGAGAGAGAGAGAGAGAGAACTTGGCAGCGCAATTATGACAAACACTTACACGCGACATAGCACACAGAATGGGGATAATTTGAGTCAGGTAGGGTAAACAAAATAAAAATCTAAACAAATAGATATTTGGAGGGATAAAAATAAACACTAAGAGAACAAATCGGGACGATGGTACAAAGAAATGAAAAAAAAATATTTTCAGCATTACTATAGTGATTACAATACTTTTTTCGAAACGAGGAAGTAAATATCCGATACAGTAGAAATACTTGTCATACCCATTCCTTTTCCGTATTAGATAATATTATACAAATTTAAAGTTCGGAAAACGGCCCTGTTGCCTAATTCCTGGTTAACAATCGAATATGATAAACAATTTCCAACCGCTGGTTCTTAATGCATCATTACATGGTCCTTCCACTGGGTTCTTTACGAATAAACCAAACACTGCAAAGGAAGAACAATAATAGACGAGACTCATATTTCTAAAACTAACACAGCTAAGTAACAGAATTAGTAAAACCATTATAATAGAAGTCAAATTAGCTTTATCATTAGTTTATAGAGCACATTCCGTACATTATATGCATTGCTAGTATTGTTGTTATTGGTGTTGTTTTTGTTTTTTAAACTGATTAGGCCGAACAAACATAATAAGGAGCAACCTGTGTAAATTAGACACAAGTCCGGATTTGGACTTATTCAGTTGTTTATACTGTGTTAAGAAACGTCAAATGCACTTCAAGAGATTGACGGAAATACTATTTCTATCACTTCTAGGACCCCAGGTAATTATTTCTATTTAAAAAAAATAATTAGAAAACATATATGTTTTTAGATAGGGCTATAGATTAAACCGTATATAAATCAGAAAATTGTTCCTGATTCAACGACGTTCCCTCACATGACAATTTTCTAGGTAGTTTAAGTTTAAAAAAATTAATACCAACAGATAATATTTACCCGTGTTTGCAAGTAATTGATTGTTGACTCTCTCAGTTCCGTGACTTTGTCTGTTATTCTAGGAAGACTCGTCTCCAATACAGCACTTGTCTTGCGATAAACAGGACCAGTTCTGATAACGAAGACGACAGGTAAAGGTATCAGCATCGAAGTCCAATCATAGCTTTGGCCTAGACTTAGAGTAACCACGAGCCATGCCTCAGGGGTAGTATTAGTATCAGTAGTAGTAGTAGTAGTACTACTACTACTACTACTACTACTACTACTTACTACTACAATAAGCTTTTTTTAAATATAAAAAACAAACTACCTTGAGTTCAAAGACTTAGTAGCCTATATCAGCGTTGTACTTAGCGATGATAGTACACAAATGGATCTGGACCTAACTCCAGCCGCTCAGACGTAACGTTAGAACATCTGTAATTAGGAATGGATTCCCCGGGCTCCAGCAATGTTTACTCACGATCGTCCCGAAAAACAAGCTCACCAGGAGAATAATGGTCTCAGTTCGATACTCCGATGACTCGTCCTGGGAGAGAAGTCAGTCTTCAAGATAGAAGCCTTGTGATACAGACGACGATAATGCGTGGCTTAGTCATGACCCTTAGGCGTTGTTTTTGTGGAGGGTGGGTCCAGGAGAGGTGAGATTTGTCTTTAACCAGAACCTATCACAGGCTTTGAAAGCCAGAAAGGAAAACAATGGATCATAAAAAACAGGTTGCAAAACAGTCTGATATGGACGAACAAAACACAATAAGGCCGCCTAAGGGTCATGACTAAGCCACGCATTATCGTCGTCTGTATCACAAGGCTTCTATCTTGAAGACTGACTTCTGTCCCAGGACGAGTCATCGGAGTATCGAACTGAGAACATTATTCTCCTGGTGAGCTTGTTTTTCGGGACGATCGTGAGTAAACATTGCTGGAGCCCGGGGAATCCATTCCTAATTACAGATGTTCTAACGTTACGTCTGAGCTGCTCGAGTTAGATCCAGATCCATTTGTGTACTATCATCGCTAAGTACAACGCTGATATAGGCTACTAAGTCTTTGAACTCAAGGTAGTTTGTTTTTTATATTTAAAAAAAGCTTATTGCTAGACCCACTTGTGTACACATCAACTAGGGATAACAAGTCGCTGCTATATATCCCGGAATATGACAGTGTAGTTTTACTATTTAAAAGTAGCCCTACCCTTAGTCTGGAGTCTAAGCCTATACTGTTGCTTACTACCGTAGATCTACTCAATAGATCTGGAGGCGCGGGAACCCTGGGGTAGAACACCGGCTTTTGACGCCAAAGGTTTGTGGTTCAAGCACTTGCGATTTCGCCCACCCAACTGGTTGGTTTATGGTCAGTTTAATGTTATCGGCTGAGCCAGGAGTCATGGTATCCCCGCCCTGTCTCGTGTGTAGCAGCACATTAAATTGTCAGACGTCAGTCTTAGGGCCCGTCACAAAATAAATTATGTAGTGCCGACGTTTGCCAACTCAACTACAACTACTTATTAGATCTACCGGTTGGGTAGACGACGCAGACTCAATTACAGGAAATTGTATCTGACTTTGGCCTTCTTAGAATAGTAATTGACTAGTCAAACAACTACATTGCAATGATTAACAAAGTACTTTTGATACACTACTTCATTTGCTCAGCTCTCTGTTAAGACATTAAAGCTATGGTTGCAATATTCGATATGCACAGCATGTTGTTACTTTGGATTTTAATAATGCAATTTTAAATGTGAATCCCAAAAAGGTTGAAATAGCCCAGCAGATTGTGCAAATCTCTATGCTAGAACTCAATACACTAGCAATATCATCAAATCAAGATATAACAGCAGTGTTCACGCCAGTCTATCTGTCATTGCTTTTTTATTCTTTTTTTTTAAACACTTTATTTATTGTAGATAATGACGCTAATTTTAGACAATGACTCGCATAATAACAGAAGGACAAAACCCTTGAGTTTTTTATTTGTATTATTATCATTATGGTTTTCTATTTGTTGAACATTACAGAACTCCAGCGTTCCAACAAGGTGTTTTATTCTTAATCTAAATCACAAGAATATTGATGGCAGCCGTTTTTTCGAAAACGCTAATGTTTTCTGTCAACTTTGAGTGATTTGTCGGAAATTACCTTATAATAATAACCTTTGCCCGCACAAAGTATCGATATCGCAAATAAGACACCTAAATTCAGAATAATTATTTCACGTATTTCATGATGGAATGGTTCGATCTATTGTCCCGTTTCAAAGCTCGGAACAAATTTTATCTCGACATTTTAATATACGGTTCAGTCTGTTGGCAGTTTGAAACTAAGTTTGAAAATAACTAACCTGATTTATTTTGCAAAACAATTTGAAACCTTTTTTTCGCACCACTGTTAAGAAACTTTTCTAGATCCGATAGAAGTAAAGATGATTGGGCGTTGATTCTCGACAATCAATAATAGTTTTTTCCCAAACCTTTTACATTGTATTCGGTTAAAGAAATCGAGTTAGTTTTTCAATTGTAAAATTTACATTTTAATGTAATTATTGCAGTGAACTTATTCTTAAATATTTTACCTAAATATATTATATGAGCAGGAGGTACTTTTATCTAATTTTTTGAAATTTCACCCTATAATCTAAGCTCTGAATCGTGTAATGCGTTTGCAATAAGTATCATAGATCTTAATGTGCAGAGAGATGGTTTATATTATATTTGTTAACGTACTGGGCTAAACACTCAACTGAATTCCTCAAAGATGGAGTCGCGCGTATGTTCTAACCCAAACTACAACAAAATAATACAACTGTCCATGGATTAGGCTTTTGTCAGGCCTTTGTGAAACTTATGGAACGTAAAAATTAAGAATCCTAATTTCAGAGAAATATCGAAATCTGCCGTTGCATTCTTCTCTTATGTCTCTCCCAATGGCCATACCTTGATTTCTATGGAAACTCTAACAGTTTGTAAAACTTTCCTGCAATGGATTTCATCTGAACCTGAATAAGAAGGCACGGGTTTGGTGATGTCTGTTGTAAACCTGTTTCTAATCATGTCTTGTTTGATATATATATATAGGCATATGTTTATTAACATATATATATCTCACTTACCAATTTCAGCTCAGCACTAAAAGGAAGTAACAGTTCAAAAGGCTTAGAATTATCCACTGTCAAGCTTACATACAATGTCATTGGAGGGGAAAAGTCAACCCAAGCCATCACCTACATAAACACTGGATTCAATATTGCAACTACCTCTTCTAATGTTGATATAAGAAAAAGGAAAGGTTCTTTATAGAAATAGAATAATGATGCAAGGTTCATACAAGAATCGAAACGGTTGTTTGTTCTGTAAAGACTAAAGACTTTGAAATTTTACTTTCAACCAATTTGAACTTCAGCGGGCTCTATCTCCAAGTGTCGCGGTAAAAATAATTTGTTAATTTATAGCTCTCAGATAAACACAAGTCGCCTTTCTGACATTGTCTCAAGCAATTTTTAGAACAAAATGATGAAAAAATCAACATTGTCGACACTTATTTCAAAACGTGTCAGCTTTAACGGTGTTGTTTGAACAAAAATTATTTGATTAGAGATTTGAACAAAATAATGTTAACAGATAAGCTATAATAATAATATTATTATTACCACACCACCGCGCCCACTATTGCAACGACTACGACTACTACAACATGTACTATAATTACATCTACTACTGCTGCTGCTACTACTACTACTACTACTACTACTACTACTACTACTACTACTACTACTACTACTACTACTACTACTACTACTTCTACTACTATCAATACCTTTCCTCTATCTTCTTCTTCTTCTTCTTCTTCTTCTTCTTCTTCTTCTTCTTCTTCTTCTTCTTCTTCTTCTTCTTCTTCTCCTCCTTTTGATTCGTTTTATGCTTTTTTTCTTTGTTTTTCCTTCTCACTATTGTTATTATCAATGTTTTCTTTTAAGCTGAAACAAACAGCCTCTCCCACCTCAATTTGCTTTACCGATGCTAATAATGTATCAAACTAATGAACGCTTTTACACTACCGCTAATAAAACAAGGTAAAGTATCGGTACGTTGTGCGTACAAAGTATCTTCCTTATACACATAAACATTCGGTATAGACAAAGACTTTCCTAGACACTTAGCTTGATAGCCTGTGCACATATGTTTTTGATTGCCGTAAATATGAGTGCAAGACTGTCAGTTGGTAGCTAGATCTATATATACCCACACAATCATAATATCGCATAAAAAGCCATGGAGCACGATCTACATCGAGTATTACCCATTGCCAGCAAAGATTACCAATTGCACGCTGTAAGCCTGTATCAGATGCTGCAAGAGGAATGGACGATGGAGAATAAATCGAGATTTATAGGCTTTTCGTTTCACCCAGCAAGATAAGTATCTAGACGTATATTGCGTGTTGAAGATACGCCGAGATGTGATGTCTCCAATTCAACATTATTTTGGCAAAACAATGCCGTCTCAAAAATAACAGATGCACTTAATGAGATTGTTGAAATTTTGCGGTAAGAGATACAGTGAGATACAGTTTTAGGGGATGTCTATCATTAAACATACATCGTATAATGGATCGTGCTGTATACGTGAAAGTGTTGCATGGAACTTGTCAAACTAAAAACGGGAACGTTGTAATAATGTAAGTTAAATGCATGAAGAAAATTATATTGTTAAAAATCGTTTTCGTTTCGTATACATGTAATAAAAACGGCATGCACATTTCAAGAAAAAGAACAATACGTTTGAATTGTTTGTAGAGAAAATGTTTTCATAGAGTTATTTTCAAAGTTTTTTTTTGGAAATAAACGGATTGAGATTAATAATTTGTATTTGCATTTATTGCTTTTTCATTGAATGTATCTACTGGTAACCTAATCGGATCTTTGTTCCTTTCTGTTGGAATTTAAAAATCATAACGTCATGGAGAAAGAAGGAATGATGAAGGAGGCGGAGAAAGAGAGAGACATAGAGAGAGAAGGACAGAGAGAGAGAGAGAGAGAGAGAGAGAGAGAGAGAGAGGGAGAGAGAGAGAGAGGGAGAAAAGAGAGATGGAGGTAGGGAGAAAGAAAGAAAGAGACAGACAGATAAACAGACAGACAAATAGACAAACAGAGAGGCAGACAGACAGACAAACAGAGATACAAAGAAGACATACAGACTTGCAAACAGACAGACACACAGGCATGCAGACAGATATACTCAGAGAGTCACACACAGACACAGGAAGTCAAGCAGAGACCGACAGAAATGACTATTATTTTGTGGGTGGCAAAATAGGTTAGAATAGATGGGATTTACGAACATTTACGTTCAAGACTCTGTGAATGGGGGTAAAAATACACACACAAACACGATGGTCAATACCAGTAAATCGTCTCATTGCAAACCCAGTATATATTTTCCATTGTGCAAAATGAAATGCATTATTTTATAGCATGCAGCATCATTAAAGAGAGTGAGTTAGTGGTTGTTTTCTAAATGTCCAAAGTTAGCAGCGAGGTTTTATTGTTGACGGGTCCCAAGACTAATGTATAATAATTTTACGTGCTGCGACACATGGACATGGTGTGGTTGGATTGTACTGACAACTTCGTAACTAGTAGGGGACGAAATTGGATAAATACATTTTGCGGTATTGAGAAGAAATGCATGAAAATAATTTTTCGGTCGAGTGTTATGAATACTATTACATCTGTGTTGTTGTGTTGCCGTATTCATTTATGATGTTTCTTCTTTGTTTTTCCTTATGTTCAAAAGTAAATTAGAGTGTTTATAGCGACATAAAAAATAACGAAAAAAAGATGTAAGTCTGAACACTCGGCTGTTGGATGTTTCTTTGCTTGTTGATTCACGTTTTGCGAAAAGAGGGATATTAAACATAAGATGGTTGTTTTTTAAGTCTTTAAGCTTTATTGATCTTCTATGTGTAGTTTTAAATGTTATTATGCACTAAAGTTAATAGTCACTTCCTTGTAAACATATATAAAATAACTGGACATTGATAAAGGTGTGACAAATACATTCTTCACTCATTATTTTCATCCTATAAAACAGCTAGCTTAATGCCTGTGCTAAAAGGTCCATTTAAAAGCCAGACAGTTTGAAAATTAACGTTAAATGCTGCCTATTATTCAAATACCACTCGATCCTTACAACATGTCTTCCTGAAAAAGACTTCTTAATCACGCGGGGAGTTTTAGAAAGTCTGACATTTAGGAACAGAAAATAACCGTAATTTCTAGAACGGAGACACTTTCGTTCTATTCTAGATTGGATGAGAATCAAAACAAGTGTGTAGGGAAGCCATTTCCATTTCCGACGTCTCTTGGCTCCGTGGGTCTAGAACTGTCGACATATTGTCACCACATTGACGTCTAACCGGGTGGAAAAGTTTAATTCACCTTCTAGTGTTTCAATTGATTTTCTTGGCCCAGGGATAAATGAGACCGGGTTTCTTGTTCAGTTGTTTCCCTTTTTTATCGAGCTGGTATTAAACATTGTTCAAAGTATCAGACTAATTGTTGGGAACATAAGTGAATAAGACTAAACAGTAGAAAAAAAAAACGACGGAAATAATTAATACATGAATTAGGCCTTCTACTTACACCTGTAACATAAACATGAAAAGGTTTTGGAAAAGGTAATAAAAATGAATTAACAAATTATCTAAACGGAATATTTAAATTTTCATGAGCGGTTTTGAATTGCAACAAAACAAAACGCAGTTCTTATTTACTAAGCTTGTTGGCAAGTAATTTCTTCGCCATGATGAAAAAAAGCCTTCAAAAAATGGTTGTATTGAAGTGTTTCTTTCCAATTCTAGACTAAAGAAACCTGACTTGGGCGTTCAAACTGAGAAGTATTCCTCCTAATGCTGTTATATGATTGTTCAAGAGTTTATTATACTTGGAGATTCTTTGTGATCGATATGTAGGAGCCTATGTAATTAAACATTACATGAATAAATAAAGTTCAGCTAAATCTAATTTAATCTATTTAACGCAGTAGACTTATAATTCTGGTCCTTATTAATATATATTATATATAATACCCAGGATTTGAACTCAAAAATGAAAAAGACACATCAAATAAATATGCTTTCATGTGTACTTAGACAGCCAAATAAAAAAAATAAATGTACATGTATTATTTAGTAAAGGCATCTGTCTCTTTTATTACCAATGATGAGTTATGTCGTAACATATTCTTTTTCAAAAATTGAAAAGCCTTCATTTATTACAAAGAAATACTTCTTGTCGCTCTTGAAGACTCGATTGTGTTTTGATTAGTAGTAATCACTTGTTAATGTTTCAATCAAATGTGACACAAATAGGTTTCATCATTAAGATTTTTATTCAACTCAAAATCCTTCCTGTTTCACCGTTTAACATTAAAGGTATGTGCCTTTAATAACCGCTCTCTACCTGTGTCAATAATTATAGAGAATGAAATAAACATTCAACCCTATTGTCCTATGAAATTAAAAGATTCTCACATAAAAAGATTAACTGTCTGGACGTGCTAATTCCCTGCGAAAAAAAACAACCTCATAGAAACATCTTGATATGTAAAGAAAATAACAAGGCTAGAAAAACAACAACAACAACAACAACAACAACAACAACAACAGCAACAAAAACAAAATTCCTCTAATAAAGAGAAACGTGCGCATTAGTACTGCGCCTATGGTTACCAGGAAGTGGCCAGATTTCTCGCTCGTTGCCGACCATTCTGTGGCCAGGAGGCTTGCCAGCGTGGACGAGCCAGCAGGGTTGCTATCAAAGGCCTCAGGTGACACGCTTGACTGACCAGTAAAGATTGCGCTATCGATTTGTGGGTGAGTGCTTCTGTTTTCAATAGGCTCCGTTAACTCCGCAACAAAAGATAGCGTGATAATTGTAGCTGAAGATTTTGTTCAGGTTCGCATTATTGAACGTATTTGTTCAATGTAAGAGGCATGGGAATTCATGGCGGAAGCAATGATGATGATGATGATGATGATGATGATGATGATGATGATGATGATGATGATGATGATGATGATGATGATGATGATGATGATGATGATGATGATGATGATGATGATGATGATGATAATGATGACAGACAGATAGACAGATGATAGATAAATTTGGAAATTAATATGCTTAAAATAGTACCTTTCTTGTCGTGTTTTAAAAACATTTTTTAAAATATTAAACATTATCATTTTCAGTTATTTCATCTAAAATTTTTGTGAATTTTTTTCCCACTCAAAGTTTTAGTATGATTCAGTCACATTATTTAGAAAACAGAACGTTAGTAGTGAAGTTTTCATTTTTATAAAATTAATTAGTAACAGTTATAGCAAAAACTGAGTTAAAATAAATTTATAAAACTTTTTTTATGTTATTGATCTAGCGATTCTAAATAAAATTTTGTTTTATTCAATTTTTTAATTTAACTCGATTTCGCATTATGTGAGAATACTTAATGAATATAACAATTTACCAAGTTTCAAGAAACCACCGTTTGTGCCATTTTCATGTCAATCTTTTAAAAAAAAGTTTTATGTTCATAGTCAGTATAAGTAAGGCTAGCATCGACAATACCAAACAACGCTACCCAGGCTTAGTATTAGAAAAAGCCTTTTCTAGACTTTCATTAAAGTTTATTCTCATTGGATTTATATGAAAATAATGTTGCCTTT
>RQTK01000053.1:489818-511452 GCA_003991915.1 Elysia chlorotica | reverse complement strand
GTAACTTTTTTTTTCAGCCTACTCAGCCGACACAGAGGGGGCGCGGTGGTCCTGGGATAGAATATCGGCTTCCAAAAGGTCCGGGTTCGAGACCTGGAGATTAAGCTCCCTACTGGTTGGATCAGTGTCAGTTTAATGTGACCGGCTGAGACAGGAGTCATGGAATCCCCGCCCTGTCTAGTGTGTGGCAGCACATAAAATTAGTCAGTCTTTAAGTCTTGGGGCCCATCCACAATATAGCCTATATAGTGCTTCTCTGAGTATCAATCTGAACTAACTCTCGTAATGATTTATGAGAAATACATCACTGTTACACTTATTACGCTAAAATCTGTTCACTCCGATCATTTCGGTGACTTGGCCTGTTCTTGTGGAAGTCTCGTGACTCGATGAAAACAGCTAGGTGAAGCCACCCTATTCGAACAATTTTTAGATACACAATAATACCAACAAAGACCTATTTCTTTTCAAGTATTATCATAGTCAGGATAAAGCGATATTCATGCATTATATTTTGGTCATCTCACTAGCATACTAGCTGAAATATTAATACAAACGGTCCAAACTATGCCTGATACTGTTGTATTGATATAGAGGCTTCAAACAAAATCAGACAAAGACACCAAAGTAGACAACAGACTGCAATTAGAGTCCAAGTGAATTGTACTATTAAAATAGTAGATGCGGTTGGATCATTTGTCACCGGTGCAGTGTAGGTCAAGAATGCTAAGCAACAATGCCTGAGTATCAATCTTTGCCTTAACTATGGTAAGAGTTTATTAGAGAAAAATCACTTTTACCCTTATTACGCTAAAATATGTTCACCCCGAGCATTACGCAGACCTAGGGTGATATACATATCTAGTTCGCTTTGATTTTATGCGTTGAGTTGAGTTGAGTTGATTTAACGTCCAACATCAGCACTATATATGCTATATTGTGGACGGACCCCAAGACTGACGTCTGACAATTTTATATCCTGCCACACACGAGACAGTCACAGGGCGGGGATACCATGACTCTTGTCTCAGCCGGTAACTTTAAACTGACACCGACCTAACGAGTAGGGAGGGCAATCGCCAGGGCTCGAACGCAGACTTTTTGCGTCGGAAGCCGATGTTCTACCCCAGGGCCACCACACCCTCCTTGATTCTATGCAAATTTTTGTTTATTTCAGGGAATTTTAGAAGCCTTGGTCTTTGTATAATCATATTCACTACGGGCTTTTAAAAGAATGGAGCACGTCATTAATCCAACCCTGTAAAGACATGTCACACCTATATGATAACCTAAAACCTAGTAATAGCTAAGGCGTTATTCCCAGCGCAAACTGGTACAGAAATAACAAAATTAAAGCTAATAAAGAGGATGCCAGAGTAAAAATCCCCACCCATCTCGCGGTCTTAATATCCGGAGAATGAGAAAAAAAAACGTGTTACCATGCATACCATCGCCATAGAAGAAAGAGCGGTGATGGTCCTATTCAGGAGATTCTTTATGTGTGTAAGAGAGAGAGAGAGAGAGAGAGAGAGAGAGAGAGAGGGAGAGAAAGAGAGAGTAAGAGATACTAAGAGACGGAGAAAGAGAAAGAGAGAGATTGAGTAAAAGATATTAAGAGATAGAGAGAGGTTAAACAAGATTGAAAGAGGGAGAGCGAGAGTGAGAGTTAGAGATAAAGAAACTAAGAGAGTTAGAGAAAGGAAGAGGTAAAGACAGCATGAGAGAGACAAAAAGCAAAATAGAAGAGGTTGAGAAAGAAATAGAGCGAGAAAAAGGGGAGATTCAATTACCTAACACTCCCACTATCAGTAAGGCAAACAGTCCAAACTATGCCTAATACTATTGTGGTGATATCTAGTATCTTTTAATAGTTCTAGCAGATACAGTGCTACAAGAATGACAGTTGAGTTGAGTTTGTGCTATATTGTGAACGGAACCCAAAACATAGGTCTGACAATTTTGGTGCTGCCATACATGAGACAGGGCGGGGATACCATGACTCCTGTCTCAGCCCGTCACATTATACTGACACCGACCCAGTTACATGGGGCAAAATGGGACAAATAAACATGTCGATCGTGGGATTTGAACCGTGGGCCGTCTAATCTGGAGACCAACGCTCTACCACTTGAGCCAGTTCGCCACTCTGCTACAGGAATGACGAGATTGAAACTAATGAAGATGATGCCAGAGAAAACAACCTAATACTCGCAAGAAGAAAAAATCTCGTTACCATCGTCACTGGAGAAAAAGCCGTGATTAGCCTATTCAGGGAGAGTCTTTATGTAAGAGATCTGGACCCATAGTTTAGAGAGGGATAGAGATAGCGTGTACAAGGCAGCAAATAAGAGCGTGATGAGACAGAAATAGATAGAGGATAAAAGAAAGAATTAAAGAGTTTGAGAGAGATTGAAAAAAAAAAGAGAGAGAGAGAGAGAGAGAGAGAGAGAGAAAGAGAGAGAGAGAGATTGAGAGAAATGAAGAGAGAAAGAAAAGAGTCAGAGAAAGAGAGAGAAAGAAAGATATAGAGAGAGAGAGAGAGAGAGAGAGAGAGAGAGATTGAGAGAAATGAAGAGAGAAAGAAAAGAGTCAACGATAGAAGAAAAAAGATAGAAAAAAACGAGACATAAAGAGACAGACAGACAAATACAGAGTCAAAGAGAGAGACACAGAGAGAGAATGAGAGAGAGACAGTGACAAAGACAGAGACAGGAAATGAGAGAGATAGACGGGCAAGAACTAAGGATATAGGAAACTTCCAGAAAGAAAATGAGAGTGTGGTGAAGATTCTGAAGTTTTCAGAACACGGCACGTCTCGTATCGCTATCATCAACATTGTACAATTAGAACAGTTTAACTTTAGTAAACAGTTTGAAGAAACAATCAAGAAGCAACGTTTTATTTTACTCTTAACCAACAATTGTATGTACTTAAAATAATAGAATTAATTGGATCACTTAAGTAATAAAATATAGTTGGTACTATTAGCCAGTTTGAGTTCTTCAAGATTTAGTGCACACCTTGCGTATTTTTTTCCTCCTTCAAGAACTTATTTCATTATATCGTTGATATCCTGTCTTTTAACATTCATTGATCTATATAGCCTGAAGATATGCTAGTTTAAAAGTCTTAAACTATTTATGAATTAAAAAAAACACTAAGGGATTTTCTTTACTTTATTTAAAGGTTAAAATGTAGAACCATTCTACGAATATTTGCGCTTTAAAATGGTTAAATCTCAACTGTTGAAACACTGCAGACATTTTTGAAGTATAGGATCAATTAAGATGAAGGGTGACTGAAAATCTCTAAAAAATAAGTTATGATAAAGGAGTTAACAAACTAGAACCAACTGACAAAAAATCAACACAGGTATTTTAACATACTTATAACACGTTTAGGCTTCAATAAAGACGGAATGTAAGTACACAAAATGGCACGGGATTGTTTACAAATGTTTGTAAACTGTTAATGCCATCTGTTCACTGATGTTTCGGCTTCATTAAAATTTAAGCGTTACGCATGTTAGCATGCCTTTGTTGGGTTCTGTGTCCGTTTTGTTTCAGCTGGCGACGGCTTTATCATCATTATATAATTGTTACACTATCTACTAGATGAGACGGAGGGTAAATGACACAGTTCAGATTGCCGATGACAGACGTACATCTTGGATTGACAGGCTAAGTGTAGAGTTGCAGCCATACGATACCAGTCATACCCCTACTGTTAGTGTTGCGTGTACTCACCATTTTTTATCTTGGACTTGTCTATGGCCGGTATCATGAAGTGCGCGGCTGCCCTGGGGACAGTCACACCTGACGCTGACGCTGTGTTCACCTGGGGCCATGGGATGTGCACAGTGCCTGGGGATTAGAGATAAAGCAATGTTACATTATAGCAAGAGTGTTGTTTGTTTTCTTGCTAACGTTCGACGTTACACTATAGCAAGAGTGTTGTTTGATTGTTTGTTGCTAACGTTCGACGATGCATTATAGCAAGAGTGTTGTTTGATTGTTTTGTTGCTAACGTCCAACGTTACACTATATATAGCAAGAGTGTTGTTTGTTTGTTTTGTTGCTAACGTCCAACGTTACACTATAGTAAGAATGTTGTTTGTTTTGTTTGTTGCTAACGTCTGACGTTACACTATAGCAAGAGTGTTGTTTGATTGTTTTGTTGCTAACGTCCAACGTTACACTATATAATAGCAAGAGTGTTGTTTGTTTGTTTCGTTGCTAACGTCCAACGTTACACTATAGTAAGAAGGTTGTTTGATTGTTTTCTTGCTAACGTCCGACGTTACACTATAGCAAGAGTGTTGTTTGATTGTTTTGTTGCTAAGGTCAGACGTTACATTATAACAAGAGTGTTGTTTGATTGTTTTGTTGCTAAGGTCAGACGTTACATTATAGCAAGAGTGTTGTTTGTTTGTTTGTTTGTTTTCTTGCTAACGTCCGACGTTACATTATAGCAAGAGTGTTGTTTGTTTGTTTTCTTACTAATGTCCGACGTTACATTATAGCAAGAGTGTGGTCTGATTGTTTTGTTACTATCGTCCGACGTTACATTATAGCAATAGTGTTGTTTGTTTGTTTTGTTAACGTTGCTAACGTTCGACGTTACATTATAGCAATAGTATTGTTTGATTGTTTTGTTAACGTTGCTGAAAAAAAATCCCGAGTTGTGGCGTTTTCTGTTTCAGTTCGTTAAGTTGCAACATAAAATTATTGTATTTTTCTCCCGAGGACTAAATTCGCCTTTTGGAGTTTGTAAGCGTATTTTAAGAGGAATGCAATATTTGTTGATGGGAAAAAGCACAATACATATCAATGAAAAGCATTACATTCAAAAATGAAATTTATGAAGAAAGAAAAATAAAGTATGTAAAATCACAGTTTTAAAAGCACGAATCACAGAAGTAAAAATATTATGTCTTATGTTTCTTTTACGCCATACATAAAGCAAAAGATTCAAAGTTTGCACACATTTATGAGGCTGAGTAATAAAAAATTACCAATAGAAGAATAAAAATAAAAATAGTCGAACAACTAAACACACAGCAAATGTAAACTCGTGATATTTATGACGAGTTTTGCCAAATTAAAAAAAGCGTACATTTAGCATGATTAGCATTTAAACTAGTATTTTCAAGAATCCTTAGTGAACATTCTCACCAAATTTAAAGGCGTTTTTACATTACAAATTAAAATGGACAGTTCAAAAGATGACACATTTAAGTATATATCGTTCCATAGGAACAATAAAAAAATACTATAAAATTACGGACATTAATAAAGAATCACTCAAGTCTTAGCACTCTAAACAGTTCGAGGACAAGATGCCTAATATAATTAGAATCATTTTGTCCTGTCATTTCATTCACACAAGGCCAAATCCCTAATATAAATTTACGATCATTTATCCAGCTTTTCATAAAGCATTGTAGAAGGTTGCTGTAGTCCATGCATAGACGGTTTATATAGCACGTTCAACTTACAGAACGCTTAGAAACGATACGTGGCAGGGTCGCACACGTTTCAATATGAATGCTGATGGAACAGGAATTAAAGTCACAATTAGTCAAAGCCAATGTACAGCTTGGTTATCTCAAGTCAATGGTAAATATAAACCAGATAATTAGAGATAATTTCCCTTTTGTTATTTTCATCTTATAATTCGTTTTTTAGTTAGAATCCAAAGTGGCATAAACACAAGAAATTCGTGCAATCATAAGATGACACGGACAGTTTTAAACGCCTCAGCATTAAGTTTATTTTTAAAGTGGAACGGAAGTGGTATTGCTCTCTATATGTGTGTAATTTTTAGGAATGGTGTACAACTGGCATCCAATACCTTCAAAATATTGCAAAAATGTTGGAGCCCATAAATTTACAATAATTATTTTGAACGCTAAGCCATTTCACTATAGTCTTCTTGGTTACAAACCCAAAGTCTCGTGTGATAATCAAAGAGAGATGCCACTTTACAAAAGAAAGCAGAACACAGAAGCATTTTCAAAACTACATGAACAAACACACCAAAACTTTTCATGGTCAAAGTGGTACTTTAGAACAAAAAAATTCATTGCATATTAAAACAATTGAATTCGCAGCACGTTTTCGAAAACAATCTCATAGAATTTAAATACTTCACTTTCACGTCCCTCAAGATTTTATTGCGGCATTCATTCACTCATTGATTCATTGCTCTGCCTATCCCTCCCTCTCTCTTTCTCTCTCTCTCTCTCTCTCTCTCCCCCTCTCTCTCTCTCCTCTCTCTCTCTTTCTCTCTCATCCACTAGCACCCTCTATCAATGTATTTCTTCCGTATCTCTATCTCTGTTTAAGAAACGCACTCTCCTTTCTTTTCTCTATCCATCTCTCCTCTTCCCACCATTTTCTCTCAAACACTCCTTTCTCTGTCCTTTTAAAATGGCACAACCCTAATCGCTACTTTCTTTCTTCTCACAGTCTTTAAAACAGCGCTACCTCAATTATATAGTGTTCTATCTCATTCTTAAAATACTAACTGTTTAGAGTATTTTAGAAATAAGTTAGGACAGTATACAACCGAGGTGACTGTATGTTATCATTACACTTAATCCTGTATAGCGAGGTTAGGAATATACTGGAAAAGAAAGGTATCCAACCGCTTAAGTAAGCATCTCGCAACTCCAGGGACAAACGTGTTAAAACACATAGTAAATAACATAACTGCATCGCTTTGAATCAAGACATAACAGTGTTATAGTCATAGATGAAACGTCATAACATAAATACTGTAAAAACATTTAAAGTTAGAAAAGTATATTTTAATAACTAGTCAGTTATGACAGCGTTTTGGTGCTCATTTATCTTTTTAATCAAAATTCTTTTTTTTTTAATTTGAAAATGTCACTACAATCATAAACATACTTTTTAAAGTTTAGCCAACAGCAAAAGAAACAAGGGAAACTGCACTATGAAATAACAATTACCCAAGACCCAAAAGGGGCCATTCTGGCAGGGCTAGTAAATTGTAAGCTTTCAGATATGGACATCGACAGTTGTTTAGAAAAACCTAAATTATAAACAAATCTCAATAACATAATAAGGGATCAATAAAACAAAGCAACAAAACATTTACAAACAAACACTGTAACGGCATTTTGTTCACTGGTGAAAAAAAGAATTGATTCAATTTTCAGATTTTTTTTAGCTTTCCGTATGAGCCAAAATTCCCAGGAAAGATGATAACGATAAATTGCTGAAAATAACACTTACTTTGTATCTCCGAGCACTACGTTATTTTCCGAAAATATTGCAGCCTATATCATTTTTTTTCGTCAACAGGGCGTATTTTCCACACACGTTCCCAACCAGGTTTTTATTCTTCTGCTGGTGTCAAAGTGAGTAAAAAATCCACAGAAGAACCAAAAGACTAAGAATCCTTTTCGAATGTGGTGTTTTTCAATTAACAATGTACAGCACGCATGTGTGGTTGTTTCGAGTGGTATTAGATCCCATGCACCAAAAGTGACGATAAAGTAACTGAACCTCGTCTCTATGAGTGCCATTCAAAACAGCAACTTCATCCGGAGATATCTGATATGGCGCTTATGGCCCTTTGGCGCACCGCCTTTAAAGTTCTCCATCCTCTAGAAACCACTTTAAATATCTGAGATGGTAACCGATTATTTACTTCACATCTGCAACATGGTTACAACTTCTTGGCTTCATCATGTCTGAGATGTTCTTCTTCTTAACTTCAAATGTCCAACATGGTAAACAATACTTTGCTTCTAATCTCCAATATGGATAACAGTTGTAAACAGCTAACTTTGATATTGTAATCACTTCTGGCCCTCGAATCTCCAAGATGGTAATCAGTTCATAACCTCAAATCTAAAAAATCACTCCTTGACGTCATTATACTCGATATGGTAACCACTTCTTAACTTGAAATCTCCAGTATAATAATAATTACTACTCATCTTCAATATGGTTATCACTTGTCAACTACGTGATTCTGATATATTAACAATATCATTATTATTAACCTCATTATCTCAAAGATGTTGACCACTTTCAACACAGTATCTTTGAGACAGTCCTTACTTCTTGACGCCATCATGCTCAAAGATAATATTTACTACTTAATCTCAAATACCCGAGAAGGTAACCACTTCTTTACTTTGTAGTTTCCAAGATAGTAACAACTCCACCATGGTAACCCCTTTTCGCTTGAAAAAAATCATGAAATTCGTAAAATAAAATATTCCAGGTGGTAACCACTTCCTTTCTTTAAATCTCCGAGGTAATTTCTTGATTCTGTGCCAACTTGTGGTATTCCGGACCTTTTTCTTTGTCTTTTTTAACATCAGATCCTGAAAAAGCCAAAGAAGCTGCTCTTCGGGTCATCCAGGAGGATGGTCATGTTGGAGACCTTGATGAAGATCTCGTCCTTCTGGCGCAGGAAGAACACGGCGCCCAGGGAGCTTGTGTACTCCTCTATGCGTTTCTTCTGGCCCCAGCATCTGGTGATAGAGTTCTGGGCCAGCTTCTCCTCGCCGCCCTTGGTGTACAGCATGTTGTACCTGTGGAGTCAGACACACCCGTGAGACATGGGCTGGGACAGATGTTGTTTATTTTAATGTCCAACATAAGGACTGAAAAAGATCGCAGAACAGAGGGACCAATGGAGGATTCTATGCACAAGAATACAAAAGGAAGCCCAGGCGTTGCAGTCTAACGACTGTGATGCGGAACGGCGATAAACTAACAAAACCTAAGGACTATATAGGCTATATTGTGGACAGGCCTCAAGACTAACGTTTGACAATTTTATATGCTGGCACACACGAGACAGGGCGGGGATGCCATGACTCCTGTCTCAGCCGGCCACATTATACTGACACCAACCCAGCCATTAGGGAGCACAATCGCCATGGCTCGAACCTGGACCTTTTGCATTGGAAGCCGATGTTCTACCCCTGGCTGGGACAGAGCGACTCCAACTGGGCTTTAACTCAACTGGATAAAAACGTCAACTTTTAGGCGGTGAGAATAGATTTTACTTTTTTATTTGAAACATTAATAAAAAGCTTAAGTTTTCAAATCTTCAAAAAGTGTCATTTTCTTTCTTTATTGGTTCAAAAGATATGAATTTTGGAGAAAAATGCGATTTCATGGGCATTGCTGGCAAAATCACTACGACTCTGTTGAGTTAAGTGGGTGGGCTAAATTTCTGGTCTAAAAGAACCGGCTACCATAGTCGTGCTCTAGTAAAATCTTCTTTAATTCGATTCAAAAGATAGGATCACTACATTTTCAAATGATACAATAGAAAAAAAGACTTGGTGATTTGAAAATTTTGAAAAAAGGTTCGGGGGGAGAAAAGGTTTCAAATTTATTTGAACAATACCAGATTTTTTCTAAGGTAACTATTAAAAAAGGTGTTTACATGTTGTTCCTTCATTTGAAGGAAAAAGTGTAATTGCAGAACAATCTTAGAGATTGTAGTCACTAGAGGTTGGTGTGGGTCTGATTATTTGATAGAGAAAAAAAGAGAAAGAAAGAGAGAGCGAGAGAGATAGTGAGAGAGAGAGAGGGAGAGAGAGAGAGAGAGGGTTGAGGAAGGAAAGAGAGACATACAGACAGACAGACAGACATGAAAAGAAAGGCATAGAGACGGATAGCGTTTTACTATAATCTAAAACTAAACTTTGTAATGCAAGAGCAGACTAACTATTTCTCTGTGCAATAAAAATTCATAATTAATAAAGCTAAAATAATGCGATCCCATTGTGTTGGAGTTTATTCCATGCATATTAATATAGATGTAAAGATACCATTTTTCTAGCAGGCGTACCCATGCAATTACTGCCTAAAGAAAAATCATCAAGGTAACAGACGACTTTTAGTGAGTGAGATAGAGTGAGGGCAGAAGAGAAAGGCAGACAGACACACACGCACAGACATTAAAAGAGAGGTATAGAGATTGACAGTCTTTTACTGAAAGGAAGTCCACTACCGTTAAAATTGTCCTAAATTCTAACTTTAAATTTTTAAACAAGAGTAGACTAACTATTACTTTGTGTAAGAAAAATTCATAACTATTAAAGCTAAAATAATGCAATCCCAGTGTGTTGGAGTTTATTCCATCTACATTAACATAGATGTAAATATATCAATTTTCTAGCAGGCGTACCCATGCAATTACCATTAAATTAAGAAGATAACAGAGAACTTAATGTACAATAATATTGACCAATACATGTACTGACCGATAGAGGTACACAGACAGACTCGGAGGTCCTTCCCTGTGCCTCCTGTCTTCTTTACGGTGTAGGTTTTCTAGAAAGGAGATTTGGCTGTGAAAACAAAGGAAATTAAGATCTTGTTAATAGGAATTCAGGTTCAATGACTTATTATGGTGGGTCGTAAGTAAAACGTTGCTGTGGCTTACGAGTCGTAAGAATATCCAAATAGAGAAGAATAGAAGGTTTATGACTAGTCGTACGCTACCACGGAGTTGTACTTACTTCCTTTAGTCTCTAAACGGATATCAAATAACAAACCACCCCAACAACAACAACAACAACAACAACAACAACAACAACAACAACAACAACAACAACAAAAACAACAGCAACTACAAACAAATGGTCTTTCTAAGTATCAATGTATTGAACTGAAGTTAATAGTTTTGAATAGTTTTACTTCACAGTCGTGTGTATTCAAAAGAAGCACAATTATGATAAAATGAATGTTAGTGAAGGTGATTATGCTGTTTATGATGATGGGGATGATAGTTATCTTTTTCAGTTCAAATCATGATAAAGACGGCTAAAAAAATTATTGTTACTAAGTTGAAATAAAAGGTAACGAAAAAAAACAA
The DNA here is from genome assembly GCA_003991915.1 of Elysia chlorotica. Taxonomy (NCBI): domain Eukaryota; kingdom Metazoa; phylum Mollusca; class Gastropoda; family Plakobranchidae; genus Elysia; species Elysia chlorotica. The sequence goes on along the minus strand of RQTK01000053.1, from coordinate 500,574 downwards.
ACAAAAAAACAACAACAGGACACATTTGAATTTCGCAAATACCATTATATTCACAACGATAAGTCAAAAGAACTACAGGATTTCATTCTCAGCATGAAAACAGGAGAATCCGCGCACCTGTATACAAAGTAGTACCCATCTGAAGGTACCACGATCCTCCCGTGCTGATGGTAGGCCCCTCCTGTGGCGAACGCCATGTCCCCTGTGTCAAGCCACTTGTCGATCTCGTAGAGCCGCCCTCGGACTGAGGTGGGGAGAAAAGCCAGGATGATTGGAATAATTGTTAGGGGGAAGTTGGAGAAATATCAGGAAATTAAAAACGTGTTTATAAATAGCGCCAGTAATGGATCATTGATTTGTCAATACAATGTCATTATGTGTCGCGAACGTTTCTAGAATTGTAAAAAAAAATAATAATAAATGCAGGGAATCACTTCGGTGATGGTGAAAGAAAGGTTGGGAGGGAGTAAATGAGAGCGAAAATGGAAGAGAGGTATACAGAGAGACAGACAGTGCAATAGGTCGACATAAATGGAGACAGAGACAGATACAGGAAAATTATTTTTAAGAGGAAAGACAGACAGAGAGAGAGAGAGAGAGAGAGAGAGTCAACGATGGAAGAAAAAAGATAGAAAGAAACGAGACATAAAGAGACAGACAGACACATACAGAGTCAAAGAGAGAGACACACAAAGAAAATGAGAGAGAAAGACAGAGACAGAGACAGAGAGTGAGAGAGATAGACAGGCAAGAACTAAGGATATAGGAAACTTCCAGAAGGAAAATGAGAGTGTGATGAAGATTCTGAAGTTTTCAGAACACGGCACGTCTCGTATCGCTATCATCAACATTGCGCAATTAGAACAGTTTAACTTTAGTAAACGGTGTGAAGAAAAAATCTAGTAGCAACGTTTTTTTTTCCTCTTAACCAACAATTGTATGTACTTAAAATAATAGAATTAATTGGATGACTTAAGTAATAAAATGTAGTTGGTATTATTAGCCAGTTTGAGTTCTTCAAGATTTAGTGCACACACTTGTGTTTATTTTTTGTAACTTATTTTTTTGCCTCGTTCAAGAACTTATTTCAATATATCTTTGATATCCTGTTTTTTAGCAAACAGTTTTATGCAATTTGAAAAGTTCTGGACTGTTTATATTTATTTGCAAAAACACGAACGAATATCCTTTACTGATTATGTAGAACCATTCTACGAGTATTCGCGCTTTAAAATGGTTAAATCTCAACTCTTGAAACACTACAAGCATTAATTTTAAATTTAAGGATCAATTTAGACGCAGGGGTAACTAAAATGTGAGGAAATAAGTTTTGACAAAGGATTTTAACAACTAGAACTAACGGAGAAAGAACAAACTCAACATAGGTATTTTAACATACTTATAACACGTTAAGGCTTCAATAAAGACGGAATGTAAGTATACAAAATGGCACGGGATTGTTTACAAACTGTATGTAAATTGTTAATTGTCATAGGTGTACTGATGCTTCATCTTTATTAAAACCTAAGCGTTTCACATATTATTAACATGCCTTTGGTAGGTTTTAGGTCCGTTTTAGTCCAGCTGGTGACGGCTTTATCATCATTATATAATTATTATACACTGTACTAGCTGAGATCGAGGGTAAATGACACAGTTCAGATTGCCGATGACAGACTTGTATCTTGGATTGATAGGCTAAGTGTAGAGTTGCAGCCATACGATTCCAGTCATACCACTACTGTTAGTGTTGCGTGTACTCACCATTTTTTATCTTGGACTTGTCTATGGCCGGTATCATGAAGTGCGCGGCTGCCCTGGGGACAGTCACACCTGACGCTGACGCTGTGTTCACCTGGGGCCAAGGGATGTGCACAGTGCCTGGGGATTAGAGATAAAGCAATGTTACATTATAGCAAGAGTGATGTCTGTTTTGTTGCTAACGTTCGACGTTACACTATAGCAAGAGTGTTGTTTGTTTTGTTTGTTGCTAACGTCTGACGTTACAATATAGCAAGAGTGTTGTTTGATTGTTTTGTTGCTAACGTCCAACGTTACATATATAGCAAGAGTGTTGTTTGTTTGTTTTGTTGCTAACGTTCGACGTTACACTATAGCAAGAGTGTTGTTTGTTTTGTTTGTTGCTAACGTCTGACGTTACATTATAGCAAGAGTGTTGTTTGTTTGTTTTCTTGCTAACGTACGATGTTACATCATAGCAAGAGTGTTGTTTGATTGTTTTGTTGCTATCGTCCGACGTTACATTATAGCAATAGTGTTGTTTGTTTGTTTTGTTAACGTTGCTAACGTTCGACGTTACATTATAGCAATAGTATTGTTTGATTGTTTTGTTAACGTTGCTAACGTTCGACGTTACATTATAGCAAAAGTGTTGTTTGATTGTTTTGTTAACGTTGCTAACGTTCGACGTTACATTATAGCAAGAGTGTGAACAGACCCCAAGACTAACGTCTGACAATTTCTTTTCCCTTAACCTGCCAGTCATTTTAATACATAAAATAAGCTAATATTTTCTTCGTTCTGGGATGATGTCATTCTACAATTAAAACAACTTTGCGACGCGTCTCGACCGACGAAATTCACCCCCCCCCCCCCTTTGTTTCCCAACAAAACTCGTGTTACCCTCTTACATCGTACAGGCCACTTTCAAAACTTTACAAACATATCACATAATGTCTTGAACTTCAATATTGTACAGTCTCTAGTCGTTCTACCCTTAAACGCTATAAATTTGATATGATAACTACATTTTTATTGAATGTCAATACGTAATGGCTGTTTAAACATAAATTTAAAATCGAAAACATATCTAGCAAAAACGTAACACCATTTATTTTTCTAAAACTGAGAATTATGTTACACAAATCTTTGCATCGTGAGCTTTTGACATTTCCAACTTTCACACAGAACGTAATTTATTTCTGTGATATTTATCTACTTTGTAACAGATTAAAAAAACAATATAGTATATATTTTCTGAGATCATTATTTCATACTATAATCATGCACAGCTAAAAAAATTTGCAACGCGTCTTGACAGACGAACACCGCCCCTTTCCCTATAAACACATGCTATATTTGCTTCTATATCTAAGAGATTAGCATACCCCCCCCCCTCCAGTGGTGGTCCTGTTTAAGAACATCGGCTTCTGACTCAAAAGGTCCGTGGTTCGAGCCCTGACGACTTCTCTCCCTACTGGTTGGGTCGGTGCCAGTTTAATGTGACCGGCTGAGACAAGAGTCATGGTATCTCCACCCTGACTCGTGTTCGTGTGTGGCAGCACATTAAATTGTCAGACGTCATTTTTTGGGCCCTTCCACAATACATCATATATAATACTGATGTTGGACGCTAAACCAACTCAACAACTCAACATCCGTATACCCCCACCCGATCCCAGTGGTATCTTTTGCTCCAACATCCTACACCCTACATCCTACACCCTACACCCTACACCCTACACCCAACTCACAGAACTGTATACACTGTTACACGACACGCAACTCCTCTGAATTTGATTTGGACTCGGAGGGTAATCACATTGTGAGGGTTGTGGGAGCTCCCATCACCGCTGACATAAACTTACTTATGTCATAATCCTGTCATGGGTCCAGGGGGGACTTTCAACAAACTCTTTTTTTGTGTAAGCTTTATATCACCCTAGGAAATAAAAAAAAAAAAACTTGTTTTACTTTTTTTCTTAAAATACCAATGTTTAAATTATGGAGCTATTTTTTACTTTATCATCCTATCATGTTTTGTTCTCGTCTATATATTCTCACCATATCAAATTTAACTTTCTGCATTACCGTTAATCTATTTCTTCACGCCAAATTTGTTCAAGTTTATAATAGATCTGTCTACTAAAAACCGATTTTAAAATTTTATAATATGTCAGTTCATTTTTTGTCTACCTTCTACCCGTGTGTGTGAAACGATGACTGTCATGGTTAAAACTAACGACCTTTTAGTAATGGGAATTTCGTTCCACTAAGCATTCACTGAATAAAAAATTCATGTTTTAAAATAGTGCTTCTATGTGGAACTGATATAGTTACGTAATCAATCTTAATGACAACATTAAAAAAATATGAATGTTATCCTTTCTTTTATTGTGCTCCACAAAACTTTGGTAACTTATTAAAACACACATTCGACTAATGCAGCATCTTTCTACTGTTCTAACAGTTCACACAATCTTTGTAAACCCTTCCATTGGGGCTCCTACTCGTCTAGGTCAAAGCAGTATTCTAGAGAAACTGTAGCTCTCCCGTGCGGGGATGGGGTAATCACATTTACCCATATCAGTAGTCATTCCAAGATCCAAAGTGGAATTTTGTCTTCCATCAACAAAACCTTACCGAGCAAGATTTACCGACGTAAAGAGATTGGGTATAACGTAACAGCACTTTGCAGGACCTTCTTGAAAGGATTTGTCCAATGAGGTTTTGGGAAAACTGAGATATTTTCCTCTTTCTCAATTTATTTCAGCCCCCCCCCCCTCCACCCCCTACCCTATCTTTTTGTTTTTTAAATATTTTGAACTGTTTTGAGGCAAGGCATATGGAAAGCATAATGGTCAGTAAAATTTTATTTATAATTAACACAACAACAAAGCAATTACTCTTTGGTTTAACAGAGACAGGGTATTATAATTAGAACGCGATTTCACTGACATTTTTTCCATTGTGTTGAAAGACCATTGACCTAATAACAGAGACGGGCTAATGTCCCAGCAGCGCACTGCAGTTTTCGCGATATCTGCGTGCGAGCTGTAAGACCCTCTAATCTCTGCTGGATGGCTTGCGGTAGAGTAAAAAACTGATTTGTGAGACAAGGTGATAATCTAGGTTAGAAACGTGTAATAGTCATTCAGTAAATATTTCACACGACGTTTTTGTTTCTACCATTTCAGTGTTGTTGTTTCTTTGTTGTCGATTTACAATAACTTTTGCTGTGACCGTTAACTTTTGTTTAATGACAATAATTTTATAGGTGAGTAGTATTTATATTTCATAATAATAATATGTCCATTAACTTTTCTAACTTGAATAAATTCACCGCGAAGCTAAGCAGGTGAAATACAATGTCTAAGATTCGATATAGCTAACATCACTCACATCGCTTTGCCCTCATTAATTATAATTACTCTAGCTTAAAATAAATATTTAATCAAATTAAATCGACGCTTATGTTTAAAATGCTGGGAGTGGGTATATTATCTCGACTGGCGGGAGCTTCCTTTCTGTTTCATAGCCGACAAGTTGCTTAGCCCATTTAGTATATAAATTAAACATCACTATGAAAGACATGAGTAATGTTTAAAAAAAAACAACACACACACACACACACAAACACACATTTTAAACGTCTGTGATATGTTGTGATATGTTATCGTTTGTGTGCTTTATTTTCATAATTATTTCGAACTTCCACACTGTTTAGTAAAACTCACTCAATTTCTAGTCATTTTACTTGGTGAGCTTACATCTAAAAAAGAGCTCATGTTTTTCAAAGAACTCACGATTAGACAGTAGAAATGAACCCATTGAGGCTTCGTGAAATAACAATGTCACCGAAATGGTTGATGTAAACATTATTTGTGCATAACACGTCTAACAGTGATCTATGTTTTTTAAACGATACAGAGATAAAAAAAATTAAAGAGAGAGAAGTAACAGTGATCTATGGTTTTTAAACGACAGAGAGATATAAAAACAAAGTGAAAGAGAGAGAGAGACGGAGTGGCAGTGAGTGATAAACAGAGGGAGAAGGGGGACATAGGCAGAAAAAGAGAGAAAGATAGAGAGAGTGACAGGGGGAGAGAGACAAACAGAGAGAGTGACATACAGCCGGGTCAAGCAGAAAAGGACAGAGAGTCCGAGACAGGAAGGAAAGAGAGAGAGAGAGAGAGAGAGAGAGAGAGAGAGAGAGAGAGAGAGAGAGAGAGTGAGAGAGATACAGACAGTCAGACAGATAGGTGTGGTGACACAGACTGGGATGGAAAGAGAGCGAGAGAGAGAGAGAGAGAGAGAGAGAGAGAGAGAGAGGAAAAGAGAGAGAGAGAGAAGAAAGAGAGCAACATACAGAAAATGGAGGAAAAAAAAAGACAGAGATCTAGCTGAGGATAAAATTAAGAACAGGTTTTATAGATCTTGACATCGCAGCAATTTAGAACGGGACAAACGAGAAGAGGAAGGGCGGAGAAGAAAATAAAATAATACCCCGGGATATGCTGATGTTAGTGCGTAGGCCTACGAGGTTGGAGTTGGAGTCTGAGCGAACCGGCCCCGCTAGCAAGATAAACTAATCTCAGTGATGAAGATGGATGGAGACCTCTGCGCTGGGCTTGGGGGCCTTTAGTCCCTCCACGCCGGGAGATTTCCCATTAGGTCTCGACGCTAGTTAGTGCCCCTGCGGCTGTCTCACAAACGTCTCTTCGGGTGTTTTCGGTTTTTCCTCTTCCGAGTTCTTCGTTTTCGATCTTTGATCTTCGGTTTTGCTGCCGAAAGACGCCATAGCTGGAAGCCAGACTTGCGATCGGCGAGAGCCCAGCTAATTTAGTCGTGTTGAGCGCCGGTGCTTCAATACAAGAAGGAAAGAGAAGGCCGAGTGAAGGCCGAGACAAGGCCGAGACGGAAGGAGGAGCAAAAAGTCGAGACTGCGAGATTCCGAAGATGTATGCAAAGCAAGGAAAAATCGATAGAGCGTGCGGAAGAAGGGTCTAGGAATTCACCAGAATGCATTAGTTGCCGACCACTGACAAATGTTTTTGGGCAAAAGGTAGTGAATGTTACGAGATGGGAAATGCAAGAGTCCTCTGTTCAGAAAACTGTCCTCGTTTGAAAATATGGAATAACGAGATAGAAAAAAAGAGTTCAGTATCTTAGCAAACTTATACTGAAATGATAGAGATGCGTATTTGTCGCAAAAAAAATCAACAATAACAACAACAACAACAACAACAACAACAACAACAACAACAAAACTGCTCTTATGTCAAATATGAATATGTATAGACTACATTATTATACTGTTATACTAATATAAATGAGAAAGGTTGATGATATTCACGATATTACGTCCTTTTAAACAACACCCGAGTTATTAGGTGTAGTTGGGTTGGTTTAACGTCCAACATCAGCACTATATAGGCTTTATAGTGAATGGGCCCCAAGACTGACGTATGAAATTTTTTTGTCCTGCACACACGAGACAGGGCAGGGATACCATGACTCCTGTCTATCCCCGTCACATTAAACTGACACCGTCCCGATCAGTACGGAGCGAAATCGCTAGGACTCAAATCACGGATGATTTGCGTCGGAAGTCGATGTTCTACCCCAGGGCCACCGCGCCCTCCACTCCCGAGTCAAACAAAGCCGCAGTGTACTGATTCGTGTCACAAATAGTAATTTAAATATGATACTTCACGCCCTACGGCTATCAAACACTCTTGGAGATAACCATGGCACAAGCATAACTTAAAAGATGACTAAATAATAGCCATCGTATCATGGAAAATACAGTCTAGACCTCTATTGACCTCTATAGACCTCTATTGTATTCAGGTTGTCAATGGCAGTGATTTATTACTGGAAAAAAATAACCCGGGTAAAAGAGGAATAAGTATAGTAACAGAAAGCATGGACTTAGAGGAGAAAGAAGAAAGGTAGGGAGGGTGAGAAATTAACATTGAAGAGAGAGATTAAGTGAGAGGGAGATCTAGACAGAGATTGAGAGATAGGGAAGGAGAGGGAAAGGGAATGGAGAAAAAGAGAGCCCATGAGGGCACAGAGAGAGAGAGAGAGAAAGAGAGAGAGAGAGAGAGAGAGAGAGAGAGAGACAGGGAGAGACAGAGAGATGGAGACAGAGAGAGAGGTAGCAATGGACAAAAGAAGTATGTCTTTTTAAGCTGATAAAGCATCACATAAAATGATTTTAAAAAAGTAATTATACTTAACTAGATTTCAAAAAGATTTACACCAGAGTAAAACCTTTTGCCGATGTTTATAACTAAAACGTTTATTAGTCTCCAACAAGAACAAAGATTAGAAGCTTCTAGGCTAGTTAAATAAGGACCACCATTATTTAATTGTTTTTGTTATGTATAAGAGCACAACAAACAATATATTTAAGAAAAAAACAACAACATTTCCTTAATTTACGTACAACCACATACAACGACGCAGAACTTCCGTTAAAATCCCATATCTTTGGCAACCAGTATATTTAACTAAAAACCGCGGCTTCCAGAGAAGGATCTAATAAACTCTTCACACCCTGTCACGAAAGACTGGGGCAGTCGCCGGAAGATTCTATTTGGGTTGCCATGGCGACACGCCTCCGTTTCGTGAGGGAAGCACTTTTGGAGGAAGACCTCTAGGGCGCAACATCCGGTGTGCGCAAGACAAACGCATTTACGCTTCCATTGGCCAGTAATGGGCGGGGCTAGTCTCAGTGATATAGGGCCTACGTGGAAACCGAGTAGAAAAAATTTTTAAAGAACAATAAAAATCGTAGAAGTTTGTAAAACGTAGTTTTTTTTTTTAATTTTAGAATGCTTTTTGAGGGACACTTATACTAACCAAACACACCATTAGCGACTATTCGTGTCAAATTAAGACTGGGGGTTGAATACGGAAAGTTTGGGGTAAAAACAAAACAACAAGAACTGAATTTTTTCATGCAGGGAAGTTTGTCCAAGTCTAGCCCTCAATGGGTAGTTTGCTTGACATTTTGGTAATAATTAATCATAAGGATACACTATTGTCGCATGGAGGGGAGAGCGACCATCTTCTTATTACCAGGTTGCGGTTTGATATCTGCACCATTGTTTGAGTCGATGTCAATAACTTGATCGAGCAAGTCCCTGTTTCTCGCCGTATAAGATAATTATGTCTTGAGACAGAGAAGAGTTAAAATAATGAGACAGTTTCAGTTGGTCTCTTCAGATATTACAACTTCTTTAGAATTTAACCGTATAAGCCAGTCGATGCTTGACAGACGAGTGTCTATTTAACTCACGGAGACAATGAGAGATCGTGGTTTCTGGAATCGTGCATCCAGGCTTAACGTGCTGAATAGGGGGATTATCTCTCTCTCTCTCTCTATTATATACCATCTTGTGATACCAACAAAATTTATGTGATGAACATTTAAAAAATGGACAGGAATTTTAAAAAAATGGCATCTTGTTTTTCTGGCTTTGGTGGTATTTTAATTTTACTAAGAAGTAAGAACTAGCGGGGGTGTCAGAAATGCAAATAATTGAAATCGAGAAGAAGAAAAAAATAACCCAACTATGTGAGTTTTTTCTCATAATTTTAGGGAGATTGGCAAACAACTTGTTCTATTTACTGTTGGTAATAACAAATATTAGTTTCGCGTTTGTTCAAGCTTTCAAACAGGATTTTTTTTTATATAATAAAGATGCTTGATGTTGTACAAACATGTGCACACAATTGCAAACAGACAGAATATTTTTTTGTAATGTTTTGTTTTTTAGTTTTGCTTAAAAGCGCGCAGATACATTTGGTTTTCAGAATGATTATTTAGCGAGCATGAATGTGGTCAATAGCCTTATGTTTGAAGACTCCACTTTTTTTACCTTTTTCATTATTCAAATAAGAGTCATTAATCGACTCTTTAAGTTTTTAACTATCAACCAAGACCTTTGCTATCAAAACATATCCAAGAATTCCTTTTTTCGCAGATAACGTTTGTATACCCATTTCCTTTTAATTATATAAAATGTTAATGTTCTTGTCTTGCTTGTTTTATTACACGCATTTTAACAGAACATAGCGAGTTATTTCAACAAGCAGTGTTGTCTAGTCGTGCAAGTCTAAAAAGCGGTTGTCAAATCAAGATCGCGATTGTAAAAAACTATATTAGGTCTAAGGTGTTTCATAATTTTTAGTCTAACTCAAGGACAAAATCTATTGACAGTTATAGTATAAAGTGCTCGAACCCACGTTTAGGTTTTAAGGCAGATGCTATAATGACTGGACCAAATTTTCTGGCAATTGTTAAAGTATTATCTATATACAAATTCTCAATAGAAGAAGAAAATCTTCCTGGAACAACAATATTATTCTAGGACGCATCCTTGTCAAAGTTAACACAACAGAAAATAATTTTTAATAACCAAGTCAATGTGATTCGAAGCGCCCTTTTTCACCGTGACCGACAAGAAAAGGTGACCTCAACTTTCCTCCTTGTTCAGTTTTGTCTCTGTGACCCCGTTGCCGTGTCTATTATTGTCCTGTGGCTGAATGCCTTGTCGCCCTGCTCGGTGTCTCAGCGTGTGGTAACAAACACAAAGACAGTTCAGTTCTGTCCATGATAATGGTCTTGTACAAAGCATAGAAAACAAAACAAGCTTCAGAATTTAGATTAAAAACCTAGTGTGAAGATTTGAGTGATGATGTGGTTTTGTTTTCCTCTTTAAAGAGGGTTTCAGGTTCTTGCCGTAGGGCGTCATAGGTTATCATTCTACATCTGTATCCTTTCTAATAAATTGTTGTCTTTGTGGCGATCTAACGTAAAATGGAATATATCATTTTATCAAATCTATGGGGAGTCTGTAGTATGACACAGAGGGGGAAGGGTTAAGGGAATGAAATCTTAGAGTAGTGGAAAGGGAGAGAGAGAGAGAGAGAGAGAGAGAGAGAGAGAGAGAGACAGAGAGACAGAAAGAGAGAGAGAGACAGAGACAGAGACAGAGACAGA
>RQTK01000053.1:475191-489712 GCA_003991915.1 Elysia chlorotica | reverse complement strand
AGAGAGAGAGAAAGAGAGAGAGAGAGAGAGAGAGAGAGAGAGAGAGAGAAAGAGATTCATAGTAGGAACAGTGGAAAAATCTAATGATTTTAGAACTGAGATCAAGAAAAATATTATTTTACAATCGATTATTTTACAAATATAACATCATAAATGGACATTACTTTAAATTTGAAATTGCGTATTACCTTAATGAATGATATTTCGTAATTAAGAAATAATCATCCTTTTCAAAAGCTTTAAATAATTTATTTAAAAACGGAAAGAAATATAAAACAAATCAAATAAACCCGTCTGAGTCTTTCTCATCTCGCATGCTTTTAAGCCCAAATCTTGCGAGCACACTGTTTTGGAGGATTTCCGAAAATTTAGAAAAGCTTTGATAGATATTTTTTATTCATTGGAAATGTGCAGATCAATACTAAAAAAAGGTTCTAACACAAGCTAGAGCGTGCCAACTCGCACAATATGTGATAAGAAAAGGAATGTTGTTAGTTGCTTCAAAACACTATCCATCATAATATTAATTTTGTTATGCAGAAAGTGTAATTGACAGTGCCATAATAGTTTTACCTCAATGGTATGAAATACAACGGAATGAAACTAAACCCGACCGTAAGCTTTGAAAAATATAGAGTTTAAATTATGTTTTCCATTCAATGCGTGTAAAAATAATTAAAAAAAAAATAAAAAAAACGAGACGGTAAGGGGAGAAATAGACACTTCGCAAGATATAATTTTAGAGAGAGGACAGAAAGCGGAAACAGAGGAAGAGGAGCAGGGAGAGGACGAGAAAAAGGAGAAGGAGGAGAAAAATGTAATAAGAACTGAGATAAAAAGCCGAACCTTCTTTATGAAGGTGCTACACGCAAAAAAAAAGTAAAAAAGAAAAAAGACATGTTACCAATTAAAAAAGACGCAGGTAATTAAAGGCAAAAATATACGAAAGAAAATTGGGAAAAAATATACAAATACAGTCATGTAATATCAGCAACCGGAGAACTTACGACAGACATGAAATAAACATAAAAAAAATCCAAACAAACAAAAATAAAAGTAGTTTAACAACAATCTCGCATGTGCATACTATACCTTTAAAGTGAGCCACTTGCAAAAGAAACACAAAATCAACAGTTAAAACAAATCGGCATTAGATGTACAATTATGTTCCCCACTTAACAGAAAACATTAGAGGTAGAGAAAAAATATGCTCTCAACATAAACGAAGGAAGAGACGTTAGTCACCTCAGAGCCATAATATTGGCAAAGCTCTTGCAAGTTTATCAGCAGCTGCGGCTGTTAACACTTCTTTGTGGCAATTCTCGTTCTCTTAATGTTGGCGATAATTGCTATGTGGGAATTTCTGGAACTTGTGAATGGCGCACCTCAACTAAAATGACAACAACCAAAAAAATTGTTGGGTGTTTTTGCTCGCAGTAACACACAATTAGCAGGACATGTTTATTGTGCTGTGTTAAAAGCCTTCTCTACGGTTCTACATTATTGTAAGTAGTTGCACAAGGTGAAATAATATTTGTAAGGGTTCCACTTAACAACTAAGACAATTAAAGCTTGAAAGTGAATAAGATAGCTGATAAATAAAAAATCTTTGAAACTAAGACATAACTCTTTAACTCTAAGTCTTATTGTTCCTAAAAACCCTTATTGTTCTTCTTTTTCTCAACCTTCTCACCCTGTTTTCTATTTTTCTACCATAATGGATTGTAGTAATTCATTTGGATTACCGGGTACTGAATTTTATAGATTTTTTTCTGCTATTTATTTTTTCCGCCTTCTGTGATCTTTTCTCCTATCTCTGTTATTAATACAATACTCTTTTTCTTTTTTTCTCTATCGCTTTTGATATTACATGTAAGAAAATCAATACCCTTAAATTTAATACTGTATTCTTGATGAAACTAGAGAAATAGGTTTTCCTTATGCAAATTGCCCACATCAACTAAAAAAGAACTTCAATTTTAACAATCCTCCAGTTATAAAAACACGCGTAGTTGCAAATAAGAAAAGATATTGCACTTGATATAAATGCGATACGAAAAAGAATGTACGGGAATCTAGATAAGCAATGAATATCTAATTTAACACGGCTATTGCAGTATCGAATTTCAATTATTCCTTTAGGAAACTTATATTTAATTACATGCTATAAGCAATTCAAATCAGGACATTGTCCTTTGCCTTTACTTTATATTTAATGATATTTGATTATTTAAATTAGGAGGCCTGAATTACCGAAGGATTGCATGTAGCATTTAAAACAAGTTTGATTCTAGCATTGGTGATACAGATATGAGACACAAAATTATCAAAATGTATTTAGTTACATTTTTCTCTCAATTGAAGTTTTATTTGATAAAAGAAAAATATATAAACCCTAGAAGAGATACAGGAAAATATGTTCTTAGATAAATAAATTGGCTCTTATGTTTTACAGGCTGTTTGTCATTACATGTTCACCCTCTATCGCTCTATGTCAGTTTATCTCTTTGTCTCTCTGTCTCCCTGTCTCTTTGTCGCTGTCTCTTTGTCGCTGTCTCTCTCGCTCTCTCTCTCTCGCTCTCTCTCTCTCTCTCTCTCTCTCGCTCTCTCTCTCTCGCTCTCTCTCTCTCTCTGCCTCCGTCTCTCGAGCTCTCTGTCTTTTCATTTTCTCCGCCTCTCTTCTCTCGAAACATTTCCCTTCCTCATATATTCCGATCTGTATATCGAATTAGCCTATCTATCTATCTATCTATCTATCTATCTATCTATCTATCTATCTATCTATCTATCTATCTATCTATCTATCTATCTATCTATCTATCTATCTATCTATCTATCTATCTATCTATCTATCTATCTATCTATCTATCTATCTATCTATCTACGTACCGACCTATCTACGTGAATGTGTGTCGAGCTTTCAGTCCTTCTATTTATTTATGCATCTCTCTATTACTCTTTTTCTTTTTCCGATTACGTACCTATTCTTCACTATCTTTACCCGCTTTCCCCCAACTTCCATAACTCATTCCAACCAAATTTCACAATCTCGAAATCCCCTATGAAGTACATTGTCCCGGTATCACATTGCTACGGTTTTGACAAAGAGGTGTCATTCGCAACACAAAAACATGTACGGAGCCCAATGTTTACCGAAAGAAGCTTATCAGAATGTTTACCGTAATTTCACAGGCAATTCACGACTTCAGGTGTAAATCAACAAACACAGAACAGAGAAAGGCGAGAAGCTGAGACCGTCGAAGGCTAATCCTAAAAAATATTCTGAAACCCCAGTTCCTTCTTAAAGAATGGAAAGATTCCAGTTATAGATCCTATACTGGTGCCGCTGGCGAGAAAGAGGAATTCCCCATTAATTGTTTTCTACAATGGCGTGCTTTGGCAAAGTGTTTCTTTATTTTCCATTTTCTTTCTATTACTTACATTTTTTGGCTGCCTTAGAATCCAAAAATGTGGAGCGATTTACATTTGTATGAATTAAAAAAAAAAGATTTTTTGTTGTTTCTTAAAAGCTTTATTTGCATAATTGAGGACAATTCACTAAAAAAATTGTATAAAAAGATGTTTGAGCAAAGAAGTAGGTTCGAGAAAATCGAATATTTGAAGAGGAAAATAATGAACAACTAAAATGTAAAAACATATAGTTAAGAAGATAAAGCAAAGTAAAGATGGGCAGACATTTAAACAGCAAGGACTTAAATGTAAATAAAAAAGAAAAAATATATAACATAAAGCTATAGAAAAGAGATTAAAGGGTGGAAAAAATCACACACACAAAAAAAAAACGAACACGGGTGAAATAGTTATGTAAAATTTAAAAAAAGAAATCGAGAAATTAATAAATAAACCAAGATACAAAAAAAAATACAGACCTTAAAGACTGCGCTGGAGACAAAAATGTACATAAGAGAGAGAGAGAGAGAGAGAGAGAGAGAGAGAGAGAGAGAGAGAGAGAGAGAGAGAGAGAGAGAGAGAGAGAGAGAGAGAGAGAGGAGAGAAGAGAGAGAGAGAGAGAGAGAGAGAGAGATATGTCCTAAGACAGTTAATGCATAGTACTAGTAGCAACGGTGACTCCTTTATCTCTCAGAGTGGAGAGAGAGAGAGAGAGAGAGAGAGAGAGAGAGAGAGAGACAGAGAGACAGAGAGAGAGAAAGAAAGAAAGAGGGAGACAGACAGACATACAGACACACAGACAGACAGACACACAGACAGACAAAAAGACAGACAGACAGACAGACAGACAGACAGAGGATTAGACAGAGACAGAGACAGGGATAGAGACAGACACGCAAATTGACAGACAGACAGACAGACAGTTGGAACACAAAATATGAACAATAAGAGGCCAAATATACAAAATTCACAAAAGAAAACATTGTTCACTAGAGGAATAGCAAAAACAAGTCAATGTTAAATGAATAGGGGATGACGCACAGGGTGAACTAATGAATTTATGAAAGTTTTGAGAAGCGTAGTTCACCATTTGCTGAGACCTTTGGACCTATGTAGTTTAAGTTTTGATCTAACTTCAGTATCAATATTTATTACATGTGTTTCTTTTATTAAGAAACTTGTTTCACTGAAGTTAAAAGCAAGACTACTGTACATTACAGAATACAAATGACTATAATCAACTTCTGAGTTCGTTAAGACTCACATAAATAAAGAGGCAAAAAGAAAAAAATATGAGAACCGGTATAGAAATCACGTAATCGAAAAAAAATGAACTAATATTTGCAGGCCTCTATATTTTGGGGGTCTATAAAAATTAACGTCTCTTTACATAAAGATGCACTCAAAAAGTTTATTGCACATTTAGAAGGTCGAACAAAAGATTTTGAACCTATAGCCTATACCTTTTATTCAGACTCAAAATCCAAGACGATGTTTAAGCCATTCGCAATTCGGTGCATAAAAAACTTGAACCCAGGCCAGATCTAATCCCGGAATGGCTTCTTCTCGTTCAAACTGTTCTGAACAAGAGAAAGACACTCGACATGTCTTAAGACCGTCTCAATAAGAGAAGGGAAAGAGAGCCATGAGGCTAAAACCACACTTAAGCGCTTGTTCAACATTACAGTTCTTTCATTCCAGCAATTTTCCCCGAATCCCCAATTTCTTTCATGAGCAAGATTCGTTTATCTTTATTGGGAGACGGCGGCTAATAAGGTTTGGTTTTTCCAGTTTGGTGGATGGGGACACTGCTGCAAGAAGCGGCGTATTGTAGAGGGAGTTGTACATTTTACAATGGAGAACTTACTCATCGGGTATAGATAGATATAGATATATAGATCAATAGAGAGGAAATTAAAGTTAACGCGATAGGAGAGAGAGCGTGAGAGAGAGCGAGAGAGATAGAGAGAGAGAGAGGAAGTAAATGTGGAAACAGAGTAGGAGAAAGATAAATTATATTGAGAGCGAGAGAGAGTAAAAAAGTTAGAAAGAGAGTCATAGACAGACACATACACAGATAGTTAGATAGAGAGTCGGAGACATGGAGAGAAAAGAGAGAATGAATGAGTGTGGGAGCTAGTCGGAGAGAGACAAAGAAAGAGAGAGAGATAAAGGGAGAGAGAAAGGCGGAGAGAGAGGCAGAGAGAGGTAGATGGGAGAGATACAGAAAGAAAGAGAGAGATGCGGAGAGACGAAGAGAGTTAATGAGAGAGGGAGAGAATGAATGAGTCAAGGGGCTGGCGGAGAGAGACAAAAAGAGAGAGAGAAGGGCGGAAAAATGGAGAGAATGTATCAGTGAGAGACCAAGCTGGAGAGAAAGCCTCATGTTTGCGCAGCAAGACATGTAGATGGATCGGCATCTTCCCCAGTTCTCTTTTATTACGATCCAGCACTGTTTGCAAAACAGTTAGAAGCCAATGATGAATGTATGGGCCTTTGTAAATACCGACATTTTAGCTCGTATATTGCGAGTAAAGGCGGCAGAGAGCTCAGTCATAAGAGCACTGGTTTAGCGGGAAGGAGATCCGTGGTTCGCTTTTTAGCCCAGTAACTGAAGTATCTCTAATAGACCCCAAAATCGGCTCCCTTTGGATGGGTCATTGTCAGTATAATGTAAGCGGATTAAGGAGCTATCTCGCTACGCTTTAGTGTGATAACACGTTAACTATTTGTAGATTTTATAAGTTGTTTTGGGACCCGTTGCCGAAAAGGATTTTCCCTGCGAACCTAGGAAATAGTTTCTCTTCTACAAAAATCAACTGCTTAGCATGTGTTCGTTAATAAGAAATATTCCAATAAGACATTCAAGGTCAGTACATGAGGAATATTAGTCATGAGATCATACGAAGAAGGCTACAACAATACAATAACAATGATGAGACAGAACAAAATGGTGTCAGACAAAAACAAAGCGGTGTATCAGAGATACACTAGCCTAGCAATAAAATATTCGTGTAATAGTTGATAGACGTTTATAGAGATGGACAGATAGCAATATCGATGGAAAGGTAGATTGGTACATGGAGATAGAGGTAGACAGATTAATACATGTAGACAGCTATAGAGGGTCTTAGTTTGATAGATGGATATAGTTACTGTTGTAGGTAAGATATATTGGTAGATGGATAAAGAGGTGTTTTGTAGATGGATATAGAGGTGGATAGACTGATAATGGATATAGAGTTAGATATATAATTGATGGATAAATATAATGATAGGTAAATGAATTCACGGATGGATAAGTTATAATGGTAGGTGTGTAGGTAGATAAAGAGGGATATATGAAGAGTCCCTAAAAGACGTATTTATCTATAAAGCAGAGACACAGACATCGCTAAAATGAAAACAAATGCATGTAACAAGGCACAGAATAAAACAGACGGTGGGCTACACATTCTGCCCTGTATTTAAAGTACTCACCTCTTGCAAGCTCTTGTCTGAACCGGCGCTCAATATACTGCACAAAGAAAGAAAAGAAAAACGGAAAGTTATTAAGATTTCTTAGAGGGGGGATATTTACGGCTGACAGAAAATTGATAACATAATAATTATGTTATTTAATTAAAATGATGGCGTAAATCAAAAACAAGACAAGCAAAATTTTAATCTTCGTGTATACAAAGCTTATTGAATAAAACGATTAACATAAAATCCCAACATGTTTATCTTTCAAAGAAAAACGGCGTATATATTAAACAACAAGGAAGTGAGCTTATTTCGAACATTTTTAAACTATTATAAAACAATATGAAGACTTTTTGATGGCACGTTGTCTTCTAATTACGCCGATGCCTTCATTGTATTGGTTCGTAACGGAAATAAGCTTTGGAATAGTTTTCTTCTTTTAAGATTGGCAAGCCTGTTTGATTATCTCTAGTTATTCATAATCCATTAGTGTTGGTAGATTACAAATCATTATGGAACGCGATTTTGTTAATGTTGATATTTTCACAAAAAATATTTTTGCCGAAAAAGTCAGGTGTGGCGGTTTAGATTGGGCGCTCCAACGTGGAAGTGAAGGGAGAGAGCGTCCTCGCGCATGTGGTAGAGCGCTGGTCTCACATTCCGTGGGTCCCAAGTTCAAAAACCCAGATCCGTAAAAAAGTTATTAGTGATTAGTGATTTTGTCCGATACTATTTGGGTCGGTGTAGGTATAATGTGACTGGTTCAGGCAGAACTCATGGTATACTCGCACTGTCTTTGTGTGTCTGTCCCAAAAATATGTCAGACGTAAGTCTAAAGGCCCGTCTACAATATAGCCTATAGCTGCTCACGAGGAGACATACTAAACAAGAAAATTAATGCCAGCCTAATCTCTTCACTAGTGCATATGTCACTAAAATAGTAACATTTGGAAGCTGCAGTGTCAAAAATCATCTTTGTTATCAACGGGCAATTTATGAAAAAGTGTGTGTGTGGGAGAGTGAGAAAAAGAAAGAAAGAATGAGAGAGAGAGAAAGAGAGAGAGAGAGAGAGAGAGAGAGAGAGAGAAAGAAAGAGAAAGAGAAAGAAAGAGAGAGAGAGAGAAAGAGAGAGAGAGACAAAAAAGAAAGGTAGAAAGAGACAGAGACGGAAAGTCAGACATGGAGAAAACAAAGAGAGAGATAGAGAGAGAAAGAGAGAGAGAGGGAGAAGAGATAGAGAGAGACAGAGAGGGAGAGAGAGACAGAGAAAGAGAGATAGACAGACAGACAGACATTTGTAAAAGGTCAGTTAAAATCAAACATAACTTTTTGTTAGATTATTATATACAGCGGCACAGAGAAATCCAATATGTAGCCTATACCAAAAAATTAGAGTCGATTTAAAGCAAGAGAGAGGATGCTGAGGCCCCTGAACCAAACGAATCATTGGACAAACACACACACACACACACATACACACACAATTCTAAACTAAAAAAACCCACAAAGTACTAAAGACATTAATTTTGTTTTCAGTTTGAAGTTTTTATTTCCTTAATAACAGACGACAATGCCAGAAACGTGCGGTAAAGATGCGAAATAACTCAAAGGTTAGATTGATTCCAAGAGATAAACCGAAAATTACCAATAAGAGAAAAAAATTACTGCCACTTTTAAAGACTACTCTTATCTGTTGTGTGACCTTATATCGAACGTAGTAATTGGTTCAACAAGATGAAAAGACGAAAGTAAAATACATGTAGATGATGTTGATAGAAGGAGTGAGGTGAAAAAATAAAGGGCATTTGATGAGAGAGGTTTTAGCTCGTACAATAAAACCAATTAATATAAAAGTACAAAACGATATTTTTTCTTTCTATTTCTAAAGGTAAGTTTGACTAAAAAAAAGTAAGATTAATGACTATGTGATAAAAGTGAAGTAGACGACAGAGATCGCATAGACATAAATTAATAATACATACACACAAAGATGGACACATCGAAAGCTAGCGGGGGAATGGTGAAAAAAGAGAGGGAGGAAAATGATATAAATATAATGAGAAAGAGCGAGAGAGAGGAGAGGAAGTGATGAAGAAAGATAAAAAGAAAGAGCAGGAAAAAGAGGAGGAAAATAGAGAGAATATAAGGAGATAGAGATACATGTGGACAGAGAGAGAGAGAGAGAGAGAGAGAGAGAGAGACAGAGAGAGAAAGAGAAATAGAGAGACAGATAGAGACGAACAGACCAACATAGATAATATAACGCACTATTAACTCTATAAGCTGTACTAAATCTTTCACCTTTAACTTTTGTCGATCATTTCACGCCGCCATTATTATAAGTCATGTCAAACATAGGTCTCTATTTGGTTAGGGTTAAATCATACACTTATTTATCGATTTCATCTTTAGGTCTACGCTTTATATCACGTTTAAGCCTAGAAAGTCTAGAATTCATATCGACATTTCCTTATTGCAAAATAGGCCAAAAATGATTTTTATTTTTTATTAATGGGATATTATTTTGAATAAACTATCACGAGTATTTACACACAAATAACCCCGATTTGCGACAGAAAAGGTTGCATAGGTCGCAATAATGACTAGTTCGCACTACCTTTACAAAAGTTTATACCATTTTTGATATAACTTATTTGCCAAATAAGAAATAATTTTTGGTGAATTAGGAGATTAAATCGACATGAAACTGTCAGGACTGGTTGTTTGAATGAGTTCATACTTTTCATAATAAAATTTTATTCTAAAAATATCCAGAACGTGTTTACTAAGAAACAATGGGATAAAAACAGAGCATGTAAAATGACTGAGGTGACATAATTATCAATGTTCTTTTTTCTGTTATAATTATTATAATTATTACATTTTCCCTATTATATTGTTTTTCTTTTCCTATCGCATGTGTAGCTAATATTTCTACAATGGCTAGAAATAAAGTTACGTTAAAATTAAGTATTGATCCTAATTATAAAACAACGAATAAAATCAGGTATCAATTATAAGCTAAGGCCTTTACGCAAGAAATTCTTTAAATATTATTTGTTCACAAGTGAACTGTTAATTAACTACTTGAATTAATTCGGGACAGTAATTACAGACGCTTTGTCCACTGCTGATATTATCCTTCCTGAGTTTCAGACCTGGATAATTACACATTATTATAATAATCATTCTGTACTAATAAAAAAAATCGTATTCCTACTCAGTTAGGATTCGAAAAAATTGCAGCGCATTTCTAAATAATTGTTTCAGCTGTAATGTCTCGATAATGACAGAACATAGATTGCTTCGAAGTAACCACCAAGCATTTCAGACATTCCATGGTTCTGATACAATAATTATAACGTCAGCACTATAATATGCTATACTGCTGACGGGCCGAAAGACTGATGTCTGACAGTTTTATATGTTGCCACTCACGAGACAGGGCGGGGATAACATGTCTCCTGTCTCAGCTCGTCACATCATACTGACACCGACTCAACCAGTAGGGGACGAAACTGGACAAAAAAATTTTGACTGATCGTGCGATTCGAATCGACGACCTCCAAATCTGGAGACCAACGTTCTACGACTTAAGCCAGTTTGTCTCCTGCTACAGGAATGACGAGATTAAAACTAATGAATAGGATGCCAGAGAAAACAAACATAATACCCGGAAGAAGAAAAATCTCGTTACCATCGTCACCGGAGAAAAAGCCGTGATTAGCCTATTCAGGGAGAGTCTTTATGTAAGGGATCTGGACCCACAGCTCAGAGAGAGATAGAGAGAGAGAGAGAGAGAGAGAGAGAGAGAGAGAGAGAGAGAGAGAGAGAGAGAGAGAGAGAGAGAGAGAGAAGAGAGAGAGAGAGAGAGAGAGATAGAGGGAGAGAGAGATAGAGAGAGAGAGGGCGAGAGAGAGAGGAGAGAGAGAGAGAGAGAGAAAGAGAGAGAGGGAGGGAGAGAGAGAGAGAGAGAGAGGGAGAGAGGGCGGATGAGAGAAAGAGAGAGCGAGGGAGGGAGAGAGATAGAGAGAAGGTGGAGAGATAAAATAGATAACGGGAGACAGAGAGAGAGCGAGACAGAAAAAGCGAGAGAGAGAGAGAGAGAGAGAGAGAGAGAGAGAGCGAGACAGAGAGAGCGAGAGAGAGAGAGACTCAGAGAGAGAGGGGAGAAAAGGAGGAAGTATCACAGTATGA
This sequence comes from Elysia chlorotica, assembly GCA_003991915.1. Taxonomy (NCBI): domain Eukaryota; kingdom Metazoa; phylum Mollusca; class Gastropoda; family Plakobranchidae; genus Elysia; species Elysia chlorotica. The sequence goes on along the minus strand of RQTK01000053.1, from coordinate 478,639 downwards.
TCAATAGAACTGAGCACGACAGAACCATTATTTCACAACCCTGCATGGAGATCTGTCCAGATTACAGTACTTACTATAAAATGTGCATTTACCTGCAGAACTTACTTTCTTATAGAAATTCAAAGACCTCTAGGGGTTGCAAATACTACGTAGCCTTAGCTTACAACTCGTCGAAACCCTCTTACTAAAATAACTAAACCGAGTCGTAAGCGTATGACAAGTTGTACTTATGACTTTCAGTTTACAGAAGAATCTTAAGACGGAGCTTCAAATGCTTGGAAATTGCACGTTCTAAATCATACAGCTGAGGAAGCACCATCGTCTTTCAGTTCTTGGTGTCATTGACCGTTACTGGGGTGAATACACTTTATTTGTTAGTTGTTCAAGGTGGATTTACCCCCAAACGTTTAGCGAAAGAAAGCTACAAATTATGACAGCTTATAATCTCTTTAGATATAAGTTCTCAAACAAATTCTCTAATATTAATAAATCTTGGTTTCAATTTATTGTTTAATGGTATCGGGTTGCTAATGGAATAGTTGTTTTTTCACAACAGTACAGATCGTAATTGGCTTTTTTATTATTGAATGATCGGTAACATTTTATTTGATAAAGTCAACATGTTTTTCTTTGTTGTTGAGTTGGTTTAACATTAATGTTTTTCTCTATTTCAATTGATAATCTTGAGCCACAACTAATAAGACTATAATGAATCAAAGATCTATAGTTTATTTCATGATCTATCGTAAAAGCTAAAAGCAGTTCATTATAATTACGTGCTACAGTGTCACGAATTCCTGCACATATTAATTTTAGTACCGTGTAAACGACTAAACGGACACGTTATGGAATAGCATGATGAATTAGAGACTAATTGCCGTAATTACAATGTCGCGATAGCTTACAGCTCGTAGTAAGACAATACGAACAGAAACACTTACGATGAGTCATAAGCTACAACAGCGTTGTTCTTACGGCCCTAGATACGATCTTTAAAAAAAAAAGCGTCAGTCAATGTCATAAATCATACTAATGTTTATACAAGACGAGAGACCTGAAAGGCTGGTGGCTACTCTTTTCATGGACATGTTAATCTTTAGGCTAGATCTTGATCTACCGTCTTCATCTGTCAGTAGCATGGCGACCTAAGCAATGTCAGGGCGTTCGTAGGTAATGTACACTGTGGGTCGTAAGTGCAACGTTGGCGTAAGTTTACGACTGGAATCGTCTTAATATATAAGAATAACAAGGCTTGCGATGAGTTGTAAGCTACCGTGATTTTGTAATTGCGATCGCAAGCTTCTGTATTGGTGTAGCCCAGTATAAAAACATAACGTGTCCTTCGATTGTCTCTTTGTTATGATTTACAGAATAGTCCAGTATTTAGAAGAATCAGTGTCTCCTCCTGTGTCTCTTCAACTGTAATGGAGCCTATGTCTGTGTATGTACTACGTCGTTCTCTCTATCCGCGCTCTTTCTCATTCTCTCCCTCTGAGAGATAGAGAGACAGAGACAGAGAAATAGACACATTTAGGGTTAGAAAGAGATAGGACAGATAGATAAATAGATAGATAGATAGATAGATAGATAGATAGATAGATAGATAGATAGATAGATAGATAGATAGATAGATAGATAGATAGATAGATAGATAGATAGATAGATAGATAGATAGATAGATAGAAAGATAAAACATTTTTGACGGAAGGGGGAGAGAGAGAGAGAGAGAGAGAGAGAGAGAGAGAGAGAGAGAGAGAGAGAGAGAGAGAGAGAGAGAGAGAGAGAGAGAGAGAGAGAGAGAGAGAGGACTGGACGGACAGAGAGGAGATATGCACAAAAAAGGATAAACGAAAAAGAATCCAAAAGAGAAAACAAACAACGGCATTGGAAGAATCTCTGAAGAAGAGTGTTAGAATAAGAGAGCGAGCCAAAGGCATAATAACTAGACGCTTACACCAGTAGTCTTCAAAACCAAAACAGGATTCCGTTGCATAGATCCATCATCTCTTTGTGGGAATTGAATTTCATTGTGCATAATTATAAATCAGAAAAAGCTGACTCCATCTTTCACGGCGAGTGTTAGACTTCATGAATAAATAGTTGAGATAACAAACTAAGATAAACGGACCGAGTGAGTTGGGCGGAGTGCAATGACCAAGGTTTGCTTTTAGGGATGTTTGTTTGTTTGTAAGTGGACTGGAAAAAACGGAGAAAAAGCGAAAAAAGAAAAAAGAAAAAGAAAGAGAGAGAGGGAGAGAGAGAGAGAGAGAGAGAGAGAGAGAGAGAGAGAGAAAGTGATCCCTGGAAAAATGGAAAAACGAAGAGAGTGATTTAATCGAAACAGGATTTAGTTGTATAGATCTACAAGCAATGATACACGCCAGACGAAAAGGGTATAGACAGGCACTAGACTACAGGCTTACATACTCAGATTCACTGACAGAGATTTATAACACATTAGTGATTGACATGTATAACATCAACAGCCTTTTAAAAGTGTTTTTAGTCCGAATTGCTTTGTAGGTGAATCCATGAACAATGAATAAAAAAAAAATATATAAGTTGTTCAAAACATGATTTAGTTATACAGATCTCCAGGCAATGAAAGAGGTCAGATGAAAAAGAGTATTGAAAGGCAGTCCAAGTTGATGGACTGAAATTGCTAACAGAGATTTCAAAGTTTACGCAGACCGAGACAAAATGACAGACAAACTGGCAGCCAAACATAGATGGAAACTGGAAACCCCTCTAAGATCATGATAGATATTATGCAAATAGACGGCGCGAAGTTATGGATTGTCGATTCGAGCTGACTCAATCTTTCACGCCGAGCGTTGGACTTCATGAATAAATAGTTGAGATAACAAGCTAAGATAAACGGACCGAGTGAGTTGGGCGGAGTGCAATGACTAAAGTTTGCTTTTTGGGATTTTTGTTTGTTTGTAACTGTGATTGTTCTGTCTGTTTGTCTGTCTATCTGTCTCTGTTGTGTTTCCCTTTCTCGTTGTTTCTCTCTCTCTCTCTCTCTCTCTCTCTCTCTCTCTCTCTTGTTGTCCTCCCTCTCTCTCTTTCTCCCTCTTTCTCTCTCTCTCTCTCATTGTATTTAATCTCTCTCACTCTCGTTCTATTTCTCTCTCTTTCTCTCTCTGTAATTCTTTGAGTTTGACCTCTCCGAAGCTCTTCTAAGGGACCTATTTACAGCGTTTTTAACTGTGAGAAATATTTTATGAAGGTGTTAGGTGGTGAAGGGCAAAAACATGAGTGAAGAGGAGGTAGATGGAGTAATCCATTTATTCACCTGAAAATATTTTTTATCTAACTTCTAAGCCGATTATTAAGTTGGTTAAGAAAGATTGGTGCATTGATGAATGTATTTTGAAATTGAAGGAAAAGAGAGGGCGGGGGCGTAGTGGTACATTTTAAGAGGGTATGAGCGGTTGGGAGGGGG
>RQTK01000053.1:454312-475178 GCA_003991915.1 Elysia chlorotica | reverse complement strand
ATCAAAGCTGAAGTGAGTCAGTTATCTTAGTTTGGTCGATGAGACAGTTGGTAATGGTTAGGTCTACCAAGATGGATACAGTTTTGGGATTGTTTGTTTTTTTTATTACAAGTTCCTTGGGCTATTACTTGGTTCTTTAACCGCAGGGTAGAATTAGCAGCAGTAGTAGTACTAGTAGTATCGTTTTGTTATACCGCGACATTATTTAGCCATCAAGTATTGTAAAAAGGTAGGGAAAGATTATAATTAAGGTCAGTTATCTCAGGACTTCCATTAAATCGAGTATACAGTCAAACGCTGAGTAATCTTATTAATCTTATTATACTCTAAAATTACTGAAAGAGCAGTGGTATGAAGTCCGGCAAACGATCACATAGAAGTTTTCATAGTTCTTACTCGAGTATCTGTCAGTAGTATTCTACTCGATGTTATTTGCATTTCTGTAAGTAGCTAAGATAGCGCAGCATCATCACCTTGGACAGCACAATAGTTATACTCTCACTCCTTGAGGCGTTCAAATAAACGACATCTTTGAAGAGCAATTTTGTATATTAACATATCCATGTTTCTGTAAGTACTGGATGCTAATCATTTTAAAAGGAATAAACAAGATTTATAATTATGCTGAGCCTAACTTTCAATCTATGGGTTTTCAAGCCTATCATCTAATCTCTACTTCTCTTCTATTGATGATCTACCATATTCCGCTAACCTACCCATCTGCTCAGGGCATGGTGGATTAGTGGTAAATTACATGTTATTTGTGCTCGTTTTTCATTTGTATAATTTAGAACAAAACTTGGTTTGTCAAGCAAACTCGGTTTTATTAGTTCTCTACAATGTCAGAGATGTTGCTCCAAAGGCTCTCAGGAACAGACTACCTCTACAACTCAGATTTTAGTAATTATAAAGCTAGACTTTTGGTCGTAAGAACCAAACCTCACGGCGTCAGACTGACAATAAATTTCCAGTGTCAGGAGAGCTTTATCTGAAAGACGATGAAAACTCACGGAATATCAGGGACACCGCCAAACGCAGAGGAAGTTTGGCTCTAGTGCACTGCACATAAATCTAACAAGCTCGATTGAGCTCACCTGCATGACGATCTTAGGGTTAACAATTTGTACTAAACCAATTAATCGGTGTTCAGTCTAAACACGACTGGAGACGCTAAATCTAGCAGACATCTGACAACAATCGGAGATCCTAAATAAATATATTGTATAGCTCACATCTGGATAGTCTAAAAGATGTCTAGAGTATGATGCTGTTACAACACCATAAAATAGGAATAATTTTTTTAATTGAAGTTAATGTAAACTTTTAAAAAAGTGTAAAGAATTATAACAATTATGACCCGTGAACAGATTGATACTCCGTTTTTCGGGGTGGTTGGTACAATGATAATTGAATTCCATTTAAATTGTGGAAATGGTTTTGTTTTGTTCTTTACCCCTCTCTCTCTTTCCTCTCTCTTTCTTGCCTCTCTTTCTCTCTCTTTGCTCTCTATCTCCCCCCCCTCTCTCTCACGTTCTCTCTTTTCCTTTATCTCTGTTACTCTCTCTTAATAGCTTTTCCAATCTGACCCAATCCCGCTTTCCTCAATATCCAACTAATTTCCCTGTTTCACCCAAACTCTCTACTTCCACCACAGTTCCATATTGTCCACTGAACAGCAGTAATCAACGACGTCATGCAACCTTGACTCGTGACGTCGTTCACTATAAATCTAACAATAACTCTCTATCCGGGTAACCCTTTAGACACCGAGATTCGCAGTGCCTTTAGGCAGGGGTCGAGTACTGACATCTAAAGTGTCGCATTGATTTGCATACAAAGCGAGCAGGAAGCCCCTCTCTATGGCAAGGACCCAACGGGAATAAACTATCGGTCTTTGACTTGATCGATACACGCAGTTAGTCCGCGGGATCGAAAAGCAATCAAGAATAATCACCCGTGCGATTATTGTTCTGACTAAACTAACTTTAAACGTGTGAATATACGGGTGCGAACTGGCGCAAATGGTATAGCGTGGGTCTCCGAATCGGGTGGCCTCTGGTTCGAGAACCACGACTGGTCAAAAAGTACTTTAGTCGTATTCCGTCAATAACTGGCTGCGTCGGTGTCAATAATACAAAATGATTGCACTTTCGAACAGGGGCAGGTGATTGAGATATCGTATTTAAATAATATCATTGTCAATTAACATCGTTTTTTTAAATCCATTTAACAATCACCAGGTGGGTTAAACACTATTGTTAGTCCCTGATTGATGAGTCGTTATGGTAACCTGCAGTAACCTTTGTCATAGACAGAAATACATGACCTGTTTAATACAGCCATGAAAGCAACGCTAGGGGTCTGTCTATCTATAATATATCTTCCTATCTATTTATATATCTATATATCTATCTAACTAATTCTCTCTTCATCTCTCTGTATTTATATATGGCTATATATCTACCTTGCTATCGATCTGTTTTTCCATCCATCCATTTATCTATCCATCTATCCATTCATATATATGTCTAGGTATCTCTCTCTCTCTGTCTCTCTCTCTGTCTCTCCCTCTCTCTCTCTATTTCCACTTACCTAGTTATTTCTATCTCTTTTCTATACATATATCTCCAAAACCATCCAAACAGGCACGCCATTTCCCGTTGATTACGAGTCAATCGTTTCCTGAAGCCACCAGACTCGCCGTTTTCGCACTCACACATTCTCCGCCCCCAGATCCAGCGTAATCTCTCCCTTCTGGACTCACAAAGATTGAACACTGGACAAAACACTGCACGATCAGCTTGAGGTGGAGACCCTCACACACCTATCAGTCTATCTATCTATGTATGTATCTATCTGTCTTTCTAAATATCTATCTATCTATCTATCTATCTATCTATCTATCTATCTATCTATCTATCTATCTATCTATCTATCTATCTATCTATCTATCTATCTATCTATCTATCTATCTATCTATCTATCTATCTATCTATCTATCTATCTATCTATCTATCTATCTATCTATCTCCCCCTCTCGCTCTATCTATCCATCACCTGCCATTTATCTATCTATCTCTCTATTTCTCCCTCTCTCTACTCCCCCTCTTTTTGCTTCCACCTCGATCTACCTATCTCCATTTATCGTTGTTTACAGGTCAATCGTTTTCCTCATCCATCAGGCTCGACTCATGCTCACTCACTCTTCGCTTCCATCATGGAGCCACCGTGATCTCTCCCCAGGGATTGTACTCTCACAGATTGAACACTGGGCAAACACTGTACGACCAGCCTGGCGTGGAGACCTACACAAACCTGGCTGTCTATCTATAGCTCTGCCGAAATACATGTCTATCTGTTGTTCTATTTACATACCTACATATCTGTCTAAATGTCCAGCCATCTATCTATCTACTCATTGTTCTGACCAAACTAACTTTAAACGTGTGAATATACGGGGATGAACTGGCGCAAATGGTAGAGCGGGAGTCACCCTATTGGGAGGTCTCTGGTTCGAAAATTACGATCAGTCAAAAATGCATTTGTCGGCTTCCGTCCATAACTGAATGGGTATGTGTCAGTAAGATACTAAAGACCGAGACAATAGTCCAGATCCCCCCGCACCGTCTCTGCGTGGTAGCACGTGAAATTATCAGACGTCAGTCTTAGGACCCATTTACAGTTTAACCTCTAATTATAGTGCTAACGATGAACGTTAAAGCTCTAAACTCATCGCTTGAATATACAACCATACCAATTAACAATATTGATTTTTTTGAAACGGTTTATACGAATATGAAAATAAATACTTTAAATAATGGTGAAATACCGTGATATTAACAGGCGCTGTTATTTAGCGTGTTTTGCATGTGCTCAGAAGACGTATACGTAGCATATTTATACACAACAAGTCTGCGTGAAATAACGTTGACTTTTAAGAACTTCAAGACATCAATAGGTTAGGTTGTTTTTTTTTGGCTGACTTGTATATCACACTAAAGCAAGAGCCACGAATTACAGAACCAATAATTCAAAATGACTGCACTTTTGACCAGGGGCAGGTTATTGAAAACTCGTATAAAAATAACGTCATAAATTAACATCCTTTTTTTAAAATCATTCAAATAATCATCGGGAGGGTTAAACGCGATTGTTATTTCCCTGATTGATGCTTCGTTATGGTAACCTGGAGTAACCGTTGCCATAGACAGAAATATATAGACCTGCTTAATACAGTCTTGAAAGCAACCCTAGGGGTCTACCTGTATGCCTGTCTATCTATATAGTTTCATATCTGTCTATATATCTATGCAGCCTGCTGCATGAAACTGGCAGTAGTATCTATCTATCTATCTATCTATCTATCTATCTATTTATCTATCTATCTATCTATCTATTTATCTATTTATCTATTTAACATCGGCTTCCGACGCAAAAGATCCCGAGTTCGAATCCTGGCTGTTGCAATCCCTACTGGTTGGGTCGGTGTCAGTATAATGTGACCGCCTGAGACAGGAGTCATGGTATCCCCGCCCTGTCTCGTGTGTGGCAGCATAAAATTGTCAGACGTCCGTCTTGGGGCCCGTCCACGATATAGCCTATAAGTTGCTGATGTTGGACGTTAAAACCCAACCACCACCACCACCCCCTCTCTCTCTCTCTCTCTCTCTCTCTCTCTCTCTCTCTCTCTCTCTTCTCTCTCTCTCCATCCATCACCTGCCATTTATCTATCTATCTCTCTATTTCTCCCTCTCTCTACTCCCCCTCTTTTTGCTTCTACCTCGATCAACCTTTCTCCATTTATAGTTGATTACAGGTCAATCGTTTTCCTCATCCATCAGGCTCGACTCATGCTCACTCACTCTTCGCTTCCATCATGGAGCCACCGTGATCTCTCCCCAGGGATTGAGTGTACTCTCACAGATTGAACACTGGGCAAACACTGTACGACCAGCCTGGCGTGGAGACCTACACAAACCTGGCTGTCTATCTATAGCTCTGCCGAAATACATGTCTATCTGTTGTTCTATTTACATACCTACATATCTGTCTAAATGTCCAGCCATCTATCTATCTACTCATTCATCCGTCCATCCTTCCATCCATCCATCTGTTCATCCATTAAAAATCTATCTATTTTCTTTCTTCTAAATATCTTTCTATATATCTATCTATTCATCCACTCATCCGTCCATCCACTCATTTATCTATCTATCTATCTATCTATCTATCTATCTATCTATCTATCTATCTATCTATCTATCTATCTATCTATCTATCTATCTATCTATCTATCTATCTATCTATCTATCTATCTATCTATCTATCTATCCATCCATTTATCCAATCATTTGTCAATCTACCTATCTACCTATCCACCTACCATCTCTCTCTCTCTCTCTCTCTCTCTCTCTCCCTCCTACTTCGAGCTACCTATATCTACTTATCGTTGATTACAAGTCAATTGTTTTCACCATCCATCAGACCCGACTCACGTTCCCCCATCTCAGACCTGGCGTGATGCCTCCCTGGGGACTGAACTCACACGCACTGAACAGTGCTTAAACACTGCACGACCAGTCTGGCCTGGAACCGACACAAAGTCGCCAAACAATGTCCACAGGACCCGGGCCAGCCACGAGTAAATAACACCAGCTAGTCTGGAGTAACCTTACACCGCGAGGGTTAAATACCATTGTTAGAGTCCCCTGGTTGATGGGTCGTTATGGTAACCTGGAGGAACCCTTTGCTTTAAAGTGACGAAATAGACATTTTCACCTCCGTAAAACAGTCGTGGGAGCAACGTTTATGTGTCGCTGTCGTCATATAGGATCTCCCAGGGGAAACTAAGAGAATTAAACCCGGAGAGAGGGAGAGAAATCTCTCCCTCCCTCTATATAGAATCGTTTATGTGTCGCCCCTAAAGAATTCAAAATTGATATCTGCGATGTCTAAGGGTCAACTCTCAAAGATTTCATCACATATATTATTTCCATCAATGATGACATTTAATAAAGGCATTTATCCCAGCCTTATTGAGTTTAAAATAGTCGTTTTACCTGATAAATATTAACCTAAATCTAGACATAAATACTAAAGAAGCTTAAAACCCCAAATAAGGGTTCTCGAAGTTTTCTTTTTGGACGCAAAACCAACCAGCCGGGGATCGAACCTCAAACCTCCTGTTCCTTACGTCATTACTCTACCGACTCAGCTATCAAGCTTCATCAATGGATGTGCTTAACTTGGCTATAAAAGCGTGTTCATAATGGTTATTTAAGTGGAAAAAAATCTCTGTAAATTCGAAGACCGCAGTTCCACCATAATCGCAATTTCAATCGATAAAAGAATAGAGGGAGCAGTTGTAATGGACACATGATGCAGCCAATAACCTAAAAAAGCAGGCTTAGATTTTTCGTTACTTTTTTGATTTGTTGTATCGCTCTGAAGTGGACTTGGAAATGGGCAGATAAATTAAACAGGGAGCGAACACTAATTCTGAACTTCGATCGGTTTTCTTTTTTTTTTCTGATTTTTTTGTTTACCTTTTTTAAATACGGCGTTTAATTATCCCTAGGGTTCATAGCCTTCATAGTTTTACCACCTGGTTTGAGCACCGATAAAACTACGCTAAAAGGGAACGCAGTGGCGCGGAGCGAGGCAGCGATAGTTATTGTTGTTGAGTTGGTTAACTTCCAACATCAGTACTATACAGTCTATATTGTGGACGGACCCCAAGACTGACGTCTGACAATTTTATGTGCTGCCACACACGAGACAAGGCGGGGATACAATGACTCCTGTCCCAACCGGTCACATTAAATCGAGCTAACCAGTTGGGAGCGAAATCACCACGGACCTTTTGAGTTGGAACCCGATGTTCTACCCAAAAGCCACCGCGCCCCCAGACAGCGATAGAGATGGATATATCATTACCTTTTACATTAATAGCTTCATCGGCGGTGAAGGAAAATGCGCGTGTATGCGGCAAAATAGAGTGTGTGTGTGTGCGTGTGTGTTGGGGAGGGAGGAGAGGGTTAGATGGATTGATGGAATGGTGAGTGAGCAGGAGGGGGGGTTCGGCGGAATGGAATTGAATGCGCCTGGATCGATTGCAATAATTCATGTAATAACGAGACAACTACTCTGAATAAAAGACCAGCAAATAATCTCCCTACCTCTTCCTGTTTGATGAAAAAAAATAAAAAAAATACCGAGATGAAATGTTTTATTCCGTTAAACGGTAGGGGCTGATCCCACAGGCTGATCGAAGCGCCGTGACTTAGTGCCTGAACAGACCAAGCAGTAACTCGGCAGGGATGCGGGCTCACCGGACTGGCGACAGATGCCCATTACGAGGGCCACGGTGTATAAAGCCAGCTCAATCTGTCCTGAGTAAACACCCGTGCTAATATTGGGGCCTGGAGGCCGTTGATGTTGCTATTACAGTGGAAGCATTGCGATATAGGGGCCCATTACCAAAACCATGACGATAAGTCAGTATCGGAATATATAAATTTTTTTGGATATGCGCAATACAAATGCCATTTGTTATTACTATTGATATTATTATTGTTATTGTTATTATTATTATTATTATTATTATTATTATTATTATTATTATTATTGTTATTATTATTATTGACATTGTTAATACATGCATATCGAATCTGCACCGCCGTTGAATCATACCTCTAGCCTAGACGTGCGAAGCTAAAGAGCGATCGATGAGCCAATAGAAACAGCCCCCACCCGCACTTGTTCCCCTGGTCGTAAGAACGTCACTGGTTATCGTCGAATAGATCGCGAAGACTCCCCTTCTAGTGCATGGGGGATCGATCGGGGGTTAGAAACCAGGGGGGTTGCCTCTGGTGGACCTGGCGGCAAGCGTGATCTTTCATCGATTTATTGACAAAAAGATAATAAGAAAAATAAAAATTGAGGATATAAGTGGGATCATTTACCACAATAAAGTCGGGTTACTTACCACAATAGAGTGGGGTTACTTACACAATAAATTGGGGTTGATTACCACAATAGAGTGGGGTTACTTACCACAATAGAGGGGGGTTACTTACCACAATAGAGTGGGGTTACTTACCACAATAGAGTGGGGTTACTTACCACAATAGAGTGGGGTTACTTACAACAATAACGTGGGGTTATTTACTACAATAAAGAGATGCTACTTGCCACAATAAAGTGTGGTTACTTACCACACCGCAAAAGAGCGCAAGCTCAGAGACCATTGAACTAAACAACAACAATAACAACAACCACAAGTTTGTTGAAAAGTGAGTTAGAATTAAAGGCTTGGTACTAACGCCTCTGGGAGGGGGAGGGGTTGGACGGTAATAGTCTGGAAGATGAATCGATTGTGTCAACAACACCTCTCCGATATGAGGTTTACTACAAAATAAAGTAAGCAGATATAAAATAAGGTAGAGATGTTTCAAGTGGTGAAATTTTGAAATAGTACCATTTTGAGGAAATTGTTATAATAATATTGGCCGGGGATCAATTTTTAGGATAGACATACAATATGGATAAAATGTAATCAATAATAAAAAAGCTATAACGATTATGACTCACAGGATAGCGATAAAAAGAGGAGTAAATAGTATAAGATTAGGAAAAAGATGCCTCTCATTCGGGTAAAATCCTAGTTTTAGAGAACCTCCCGGTTCCTATGCTAAATTAACTGATGCGCCTGGAGATTACGTACTGATCGAGAGTCGTGAAAGGTCGACGGAATAATATAAAATAGCAGCCGTTTAGCGGAGCAGAAGCTTCCACAGCTTGTCATTAAATTTTTTGGCGATGGATTCGCAGAAATCATGCGGTGATTCACGAAGAAAAGGTCAGGCTAGAGGAACGACACACACACCGCTTGAGTAAAATACAATCGTGGCCAATTGCTACGTTGGATAATGGCTTTAAATACTGTTAAACATCGAATCAGCCCGTGCAATGCGCTCCCGTCGTGTTGTGAGGGTTACAGAAAATACTCTGTATCGACTGCTGCGATGGAAAGCTCAAGGCAGAGATCGATGCTGCATTACACCAGTTTGAACGTTTTTTTCCTCGTAGTGTAGCATTAGAATCGAAGCGATGACTTGAATATGTACATTTTGACAAATATTAACAGTTTCTAACCGAAGACTTCACGAAGGTGAAAGTAGGCTTGGTGTCATGTAGAGCTATTTTGACTATGTCGATAGTCACTGTTGCTTTTTCCGACGATACATTTTTTTTCATTGTGACTATTATAATGATACCTTTAGCTATACCGGTTCTGCAATGCAATATTTTTCGACATATATAGTTTTGACAATCCTATAATGCTATTATTCTGGTTTTATTTTTTTTATTTTTTGAAGAAAAAATATTTCCTAGTAAATCCCTTTTATTAATATCTATTTGACTTCTAAACGCAATGGAACATTCAAAAAATTATGTTATGGAAATAGCGACGCAAGTAGTCGTCTACGCGTCTGAAAAAACCCTACTTATTATTGTGAGTAGATAACACTAAGTTTACTGAAACAATTGACCAGTCAAATTTCGACCGAACTTAGCTGAATTTCGTGAGCTTACATGAATACATGAAACAATACGAGGGGACATTAATTTTTTCTTCAAGTTAAGATCAAACCTTATCCATATATATATATATAATTTTATAATTGGCCAAAATGTGTTTGAAAAAGAGTAATTTGTTACGCCTTTGGGATGTTTAACATAACAGAAGGAAGCTAAGCTATTATAAGAATTAATCTCGTAACGATTATTCATCAATACCTAAACATTCTGTAACCTTTTCTGTCAAACCATCCATGCAAACATCAGTTTCCCATCCCTGAGTTTTACATGGTAGTTTTCCAGACTACTAACTTGTCACAATCTAGAAGAATTAGCACAGCAGTACAGCAGATGATTGTTGTCGATGATGTCAATATTAATTTTGTGAAATTTACATTTTCCTAAAAGCGTTCTACAACGTTCTAAAAATACTCATAATAACAGAAGATCAATGTTCCATTATACGGGTTTGACACACCTACGTCACATGCAATGTAGTTATAAATATTATGTATATTCTGTATGACGAAAGTGTTTAATGACAAAAGTATTTAATGACGAAAGTGCGACTTGAATTTTTTTTTTGGAATATCACTGATCTCATGGGACAATTACATAAAAAATCAATCTTCATTTTGTCTGAAACCGGCTGTGAAATAACATAAACAGAACAATTGAATATTTGAGTATGTTATTCAGTTGGTAAAGTAATTTTGCTAGTGTACAATTCCCGTTCTAGAAACTGTCTGTGACTGTTTTTGTCACTTTATCGATGCAATGAAGGGATAAGAGGTTATTAAATAATTCAGCTGGCTTATGTAACGATCATTTAAGACTTTAAAATTTTAACTTTCATCAATGCTTTTTCAATTATGTACAAAACACTTTTTTCTAGTCCAATCTTTAATGTTTATTATCGCATTGTTTTGTTTTTTTTTCTTTTTTCATTTTTTTCTGATGGTCTTCTATTATGAAGTTGCTTTTTACCAATTTAAGAGAAATGTGAAGAAATGTGGAGTGATGTTGTTAAAGGAACTAGCGAGTTGGTTGTCATAGGAAGGTTGCACATTCCATCATTTCTCTGCTGGACTTGTTTTTCCTTACTGGTTGGATCTGTATCAGTATAATGTGATTAGCTTAGTTTTACTTGTCACACTTTGAGTACACCGTATAATTATATCTTTTTTAGTATCTAGTAGTAGTATGGCTACACTTAAGACGATATCACATAAAAGATAGAGCTCCACATTCTCCAGCTAACGTTTTACCTGAGAGAGAAAAGAGAGAGAGAGAGAGAGAGAGAGAGAGAGAGAGAGAGAGAGAGAGAGAGAGAGAGAGAGAAAGGGAGGAAGAATAAAAGAGAGGGAGAGAGAGATAGAGAGAGAGACAGAACGATAGAGAAAAAAGGGTAAGAAAAAGAGAGAGAGAGTGAGAGAGAGTGAAAGAGAGAGAAAAAAGAGAAAGAGAGGAAAAATAGAGTGGGCAACACAAGGTTTAAAGAAAGAAGAGAGAAGAAAAAAAGAGAGGGGAGAGAGAGATACACAGACAAACAGACAAACAGACATGTACAGAGACAGACAGACAGACAGACAAACAGACAGGCAGACAGACAGACAAAAAGAAAGACAGACAGACAGAGGAAGAGACATAGATGGAACGAAACTAGTAGCAGATACAAAAGTTCACAATGATCGGTAAAAAAAAAAAGACAAGAGAGAGGTGTGTGTGTGTGTGTGTGTGCGTGTGCGTATACATTTGGCAGGGAAGACAGAAGAGACCACAGCGAGAAAAGAGGCAAGAACAGGAGAAGAGAAAAGAGATAAGAAGAAAGAAAAACGACTCCATTTTGATGGGTTTATTAAGCGTCCCTAGGAGCTCTATTTCTGTGCACTAACCACAGATTGCTATTAATAGAAACATGTGGCGCTCACTTACTTCGGCTTAACGAGCATGATTGTCTGACATCCACATGCAAGTCAGGAATGGAGCGCGTGACTCGACTGTGTGTGTGAGTGTATGTATGTATGTATGTATGTATGTATGTATGTATGTATGTATGTATGTATGTATGTATGTATGTATGTATGTATGTATGTATGTATGTATGTATGTATGTATGTATGTATGTATGTATGTATGTATGTATGTATGAATGTATGTATGTATGTATGTATGTATGTATGGATGTATGTATGTATGAATGTATGTATGTATGTATGTATGTATGTATGTATGTATGCGTGTATGGATGCATGGATGTGTTTTTTTTTTAATACGAATTTGAGTGCGTGAGAGCGTGGGGAAGAGCACGAGTGTGTGAGTGTATGTGTGTGAGTGTATGTGTGCATGTTTCTGCAGTACAATTATTCGATTTTCAGTAAGACTAGCGGTACTTAACAAATCCACCCTGCGTGAGTGACTCACGTTCAACGGCCACGAAATCAAAGTGATTATTTATACTCTTTGTTCTAACATAAGCTATAAAATATCATAGACCGTTCTTAAGTATGTGTCATGAATAATAATTATACTGCGGAGATCTGCGAAAAGCTTCTATTTATTGAACTTAACTCAATTATCCCAAATGAGTCGAATAACACTTTCACAAATTGTATAAGAGGGATTATTATAAAGAAGGTAAAAAAGTGAAATCCGCAAGAGGGAAATCGTAGTTATCTAATATTATGATATGTTGCCGTCTAAAATAAAAGTCGGTGTCACCAAAATTAACAACCATTCGCATTTAGAACCAAGTTGATTATATTATTAAAGTATAAGGCACATTAAGAGCAGTTTACATTTTCAGGGCCCCTACAGATATCCACCGAACATTACTACTTCTAGTACTACTACTACTACTACTACTACTACTACTACTACTACTACTACTACTACTACTACTACTACTACTACTACTACTACTACTACTACTACTACTACTACTACTACTACTACTACTACTACTACTACTACTACTACTACTACTACTACTACTACTACTACTACTACTACTACTACTACTACTACTACTACTACTACTACTACTACTACTACTACTACTACTACTACTACTACTCCTTGTGATCGGCTGAGACAGGAGTCATAGTATCCCCGCCCTGTCTCGTGTGTGGCAGCACATAAAATTGTCAGACGTCCGTCTTGCGACCCGTCCACAATATAGCCTATATAGTGATGCTTTTGGACGTTAAACCAACTCAGCTCGGCTTCCGATTCAGGAGGTCCGAGATTCGAGGCCTGGCGATTTCGCCCCCTACTGGTTGGGTCGGTGTCAGTTTTAGACAGGAGTCATGGTATTCTCGCCCTTTCTCGTGTGTAGTAGCATTTAAAATTGTCAGAAGTCATTATTGGGGTCCTTCCACGGTAACATTTATATAGTGCTGACGTTGGACGTTAAACCAACTCAACTACAACTGCAACTACAACTGCAACTACTACTCGCACTACTTCTTCTTCTTCTTCTTCTTCTTCTTCTTCTTCTTCTTCTTCTTCTTCTTCTTCTTCTTCTTCTTCTTCTTCTTCTTCTTCTTTTTCTTCTTCTTCTTCCTCCGCTTTTTTCTTCTTTTTCATCTTTTTCTTTTAAACTCAACTACAATTACAACTTACTTCTTCTCTTTCTTCTTTTCCTTCTTTTTTTCGTTTCCCTTTTTTCTTACCTTTTTCTTTTCAGCACTCATAATTACTTGTCTATACATTGCCTCCTCATATCTCTATCGTGGCGCAACATTCTATAAACCTTACTCATTTTTTGTCTTGCAATTCTTGAAGCTGCCTTTCAGTCGTGTTCACATCATTATTAACCTAATTAACCTTATTCTTTGCAAAAGCTAAATTGCGAAACTGAGAGTTATTCCTGTTTTTTCTACCTTGTCCCCATTCGTCTTTGTTGGTCTTAATAGAAGAACATTATTTGGATGCCTAAGAGTGCAGCTTGCTGACAACTGAATGCATTGCGTTTTCGATCCCTAAAGCAAAAATGAAGACGATAACTCTAACGTCCAACCATAGTTCTATTCAAGACGTACGGAGTCAATGTGCGTTCAGAAAATACTGTACATAAGGGTCGTGGTTATGTCATTTGTTAGCGTTTCGTGAATCGCAAGTCTGTAATGACTGTCTGGAAGCGAAACTGTGTTGGGTTGTAGCTCTCATTGAAAATACACAAACACCCAGATAAACAATTAGAGCTGGCTCACGTTGGTTTCCTTCCTGTATCTTAACTGAACCAAATGGTGATGGCACAAATACGATGCATTCTTTTGTGGGGAAAAATATTAGAAAATGAGGTGCGTCTAAGCAGATACAGATCTAGAGAGTAGGGAGTGGTATATTAAAGAGGAGGCTGGGAGGGAGAAGTTCTGAATTATTTGTTCAAACAAGGAATACAAAAGGACAGACTAGTATGTCAGTTAGCTAAAATACTCAGTTAAAGTGCAAGATATACTGGCTCAGTACTAAAATATTGCTGTAGTTTTTGTTTTTGTTTTGGTTTGGTTTGTTTTTTATGTTTTCTACAAAACTTAGAAAATGACAAAGTAATGTTTAATAAGATACAAATGAAGAGAATAATTATTCCACTGTATTTTCTTTGAGAAACTAGGCTATGCAGATATTACAATTGGTTCTATCTGAACAGAAAGATTACAATAATTATTATTCCATATGCTCAGATATTTCATGGTTCTAGACAAACAATGTCTTACTGTTTTGTAAGGTGCCATCAATATAGATTTATTGGGAATAGATTTCAAAGGTAATAAACAAAATTAGAAAAACGTTTATGATATAGATAATAGAACACTGTCCTGTGCTTATCCTATTTTTCCTCTACGGGCCTAAATTGGAGCAGAAAAGTTGGAGATCATCCATAAGACATGAAGAATTGTAAGTGCTGATCAAATTGGCATATACCGCCAGGAGACAAAGAATAGTCAATATTCTAACCGACATACCCATAAGTTATTGGTAAAATATCTGGGGTCAACATATCTATGTGAAAATATCTGTAGATCTAGTGCATTATCTATTGACATATTTCGTGGAACGAATATTATTTTCTGATCAATTATTTTTAAATATCACCCCGACCTTTTCCTCTTTTTATCTCCTTTTCTCTTTCAGAACTATCTTTTTCTACGTTACTTTCTAACATCTCCCATGTCACTCCCATCTTCGCTCTATATATCTCTCTCTCTCCTACGTTCTCTCTCTCTCTATTTATTTATTTATCTATCTATCTATCTATCTATCTATCTATCTATCTATCTATCTATCTATCTATCTATCTATAAATATACGAAATAATTATGTTTTCTCCACCTGTTTATGGTCATTTTAAGATTCATCTAAAACTACACAATACATTTTTGACATCTCTACAAATAATTCCGCTTATCACTATTCGCCTCTCATCCACACGTTTCTTCCAAATCTGCTGGTCAGTGCTCATTGTT
Source organism: Elysia chlorotica (assembly GCA_003991915.1). Classification (NCBI taxonomy): domain Eukaryota; kingdom Metazoa; phylum Mollusca; class Gastropoda; family Plakobranchidae; genus Elysia; species Elysia chlorotica. The sequence continues at coordinate 460,125 of RQTK01000053.1, read as the reverse complement.
GGATACGTTCGCCACACAATACACTGATGTTGATTCCCCGTACGGTTTCTAAAAATTTAATCGTTAACTCGACTGGACTTGAAGGTAGATTAAAGTCTACTATTATAGCATAACTAAGACGTATGCCAAAATTATTTCAAGTGAGATATCATTGTAAAGGTGACAATAAGGTCAATCTATTTTATCGTTTTAAAATGGAATACCCGTTATAAACGGCTTAATTGTCGGATTCTAATGTTACGTGTTTTTTCGCATTTTCAAACCCAAGATACGTTCTATCTACAAGTTATGTTCGGAAAAAAATTAGCACCCACTGCTTTATAGTATCCCACCAAGAGGTCCACCCCATTTCTCTCCCTCTCTCTCCCTCCCCCTCTCTTTCTCTCTCTCTCTCTCTCTCTCTCTCTCTCTCTTTCTATCTCTCTTTCTCTTTTTCCTCTCTCTTCACCTTTCCCTCTTTTTCCCTCCAATCGTCAAATTGTAAAATAACCAAACGAATAATGTAAATCCGAACTCACCAACTTTAAGAGCTCCAGCAAATCCTCGGGTTTATCCACGCAGCACTTCGCACTCCGGCCAGACCCCGACGACTCGTCTCGGTACGGGTCAAGCCTGCTCTCCTCCTCGCGGCTGGGACCCAACCTGAAGTCCTCGCACGGCACACACAGCCCGTCTTGCAAGATAACCGCCATCTGCGCGCCAAGCTTGGGCTTGTGCGTGTGGTGGGCGATGTCGTAGTGCAGCTTGGTGAAGAACACGGCGCACAGCACGATGATGATGTTGAAGCCGATGACGGTCACCCCGCCCAAGATGATCAGCCTGGCCTGGAGTTTGGACACCCGGGCCTCTAGCGCTTGGCTCTGGGTTTGGAGGTTCCACTGTAACTCTTGCTGCGCCTTGAGGTCTAGGGCTCCTACGTCTTCATCGTCTATGCTGGTGGGGGACTGTGGGTGGAGGAGTTGGTGATTAGCGCTGCTGCTGCTGCGGTGGTGGTTGCTGTAGTGCTGCCCGTTAGGCGTGTCTCTAGAGGTGCTGTTGTTGCTGCTGGTGTTGCTAATGTTGCTGTAGACGGGCTTCTCAAAAAGAGGCTGCTCGCTCTCCAGGTGGTGAGGGTCGAAGTGAGACATGGTCTCCGCCCGCAAGGTCAAGGTTCAAGGTTCAAGGTTCAAGGCTGAAGGGTCAGGCGTCAGGGGTCAACTTCTCACGATGGACGCTCCTGATTGGGTGACCAAAGGAACGCGCCTCTATTGTCGCCTCACGCCAAACTTGTCAACCCTCAGGCATCTCTTCTTGTAATTGTAACCTTGTGTAAAATAGGACACATTGAGTAAGATGGCGATGTGTTAAGGAGATCAAGCAAAATGATAGGGGAAAAGTTTCAAGTGATACGCCGTTATAATTATATTTTATGAATTGATAAATGTTAATTAGTTCAAGACTCAAAATAAAAATATTGATAGCGCTGTGCTTATAACCCCTCTAGGTGAATTTATAGGAATGATGAACAATACAAGTAATGAAAGACTGAATGATCCACATGGGAGGAAGAGAGAGAGAGAGAGAGAGAGAGAGAGAGAGAGAGAGACATACAGGGAGAGAGAGAGAGACAGACAGACAGACTTACAGACAGACAGACAGACAGACAGACAGACAGACAGACAGACAGAAAGACAGACAGACTGACAGATACAAAGACAAAGACAACCTGAAAGAGATCCATTGAACGATAATAATAATAGTCGCAAAGAGGTGACAATCCAACCAAATAGAAGACAGAATGAATTAAGAAAAAGTGTGAATTGCTACAAAAACAAAAAAAACAGCAACTGTGGGGCATCATAGTTCTGTACATATATATGAATACATTGTGTTGTAAAAAGTTAAACGTTCCGCTTATTTTACACTGCATGTAAGCTCTTATTATGAGCCCTTATTTAATTGTCCAAAAAAATTCTTTCAATGATCTAGATTTTAGATATGATAATAAAAATCAAATAAATTTTCAATAGCAGTAGCTGAATTGAAAAAAGAAAAGGAACAAAATGACAAAAATAGCGTTTTAATGACAGGAGCTGTCTCTTGTCACTTTGTCAAATTAAACGCAAGCTTAACCCATGGCATACGCTGGTTAGCTGATAATGGAAAAACCAATTCGAACTAGAGGAAAAAAACGTTCATAAGTTTCCAACGTTTGTCTCAAATAGTTCAAATAATAAGAAAACTGAAACATTACCTCAGGTGTCAAATAATTTTTTACTCTGCGTCGACGAATCGAAGTAAAGGAGTAGTGAATCTTTAAGTGGAAGAATAATAGGTATAATTCTCTTTAAAGTTCAACCCACTTAAACTCAGGGCGGAGAAAAACGGCATGTCAAACACTTTAATTCTTCAATTTATAAGAGTGAAAGTGGGAAGACAAGTTTAAATTGAAAAGCTGCCACTGGAGGGAATTTAGATAGAAAAAGAGTTAAAGCAGATTTGGAGATGAAATTATCATGGGCAGAACTATTTTTTTTCTTTTTCTATATAATTATGAGTTGAAACGGATTTTTTAAATTTTAATTTCATATACCTCTTCACTACCCTTACGCACACTATTCCAACAAAACACAGCTAGTTAGACAGACTGTGAAACAGGCAGACAGTGACATAGACAGGCAGTGAAACAGGCGGACAACGACACAGTTTACAGGCACTAAAACAGGCAGACAAAACTTCGTAGACAGTCGGATAGACGTAGAGAGGCAACACAGACATAGAGGTGTAGTTGTAGTTGCATTTTACAGTCACTATCCAGCAATCAACTATCTACACAGCCACAAACTTGAGTTATCGTTAAATATTATTTTCTTCTACGAAATGAAAAAACCAGCAATGGCTGCTTCTTTTGATTCCTCTTATAGATTATTAATCTAGTTTGAAATTATTCTAGATTAATAATCTATAAGAGGAATCAAAAGAAGCAGCCATTGCTGGTTTTTTCATTTCGTAGAAGAAAATAATATTTAACGATAACTCAAGTTTGTGGCTGTGTAGATAGTTGATTGCTGGATAGTGACTGTAAAATGCAATAAGATTTTATTGCTCTGCTTTTTACAGAGCCTGTCTTATAATTATACTTATCAAGCCTTTAATATTTCCAGGCTTTAGATATAAAATTATCCAATAAGAGAGGGAGAGAGAGAGAGAGAGAGAGAGAGAGAGAGGAGACAGATAGAGAGAGAGAGAGAGAGAGAGAGAGAGAGAGAGAGAGAAGAGAGAAAAGCATACAGACAGACAGACAAACATACAGAAAGACAGGCAGATAGACAGACAGGCAGACAGACAGGCAGACGAACGGACGGACCGCCTTTTAAGCATTTATTATAGGATGTAATGACATTTGATTGTCTTTGCGTCTTGATAGTACAGTCCTGTTGAAAGAATTTTAGTTCGATTTCTGGCCACTTCGTCTAAGATAAACCAACCAGATTTTATCCGGCGTCACTTAAACTTTTACTATTGATTAGTCTTTCCTTTCCTTTCTAATTACTCGTATAAAATGTGAATACAGTAGTACACTAAAAAAAAACATACCGGTACAGATCTGCGTTGTTCTTTTTCCCTCTTCTATTCATTGGAGACAGAACAAAATAAGTTGTTAGCCTTTAAACAGATTACGAGCTAATCGAAGATGCAGTCAATATGACAATGTCTTCGTTTTGGTGGGGAGGGTGTGCGGGCTCTGTGGACTTGGGTAGAACGTCGGCTCACGCCACAAAAGATCCGTGGTTCGAGCCCTGGCGATTTCGCTACCTATTGGTTGGGCCGGTCGGTATCAGTTTAATGTGACCAGCTGACACAGTAATCATCGTATCCCCGCCCTGTCTGTGTGTGGCAGCATATAAAAATGGCAGACGTCAGTCTTGCGCCCTGTCCGCAATGTAGCCTATAAAATTATAATTTTGATGTTGGACATTAAACCAACTCAACTCAATTTTTCGCTTTGGCAGCCTTACAACAAGACACCTTTAAAATAAGATTCCGTTTTTATACCGTTTCTACGTATACTATTTTTCTGTTCTTTTTGGGTTTTTTTTTTTTGAGGAACAGAATAACTTTTTTATTTGCCCTCAATTTAGTGGGGGTTTTCTACATACATTGCACACATTGTGACATTGCCTGTGTTTCCTTAGTTTTTATTCTTGAAAGGACAAATTCTAAATTCTAAATTATAAAATGTTTAGATGATATACTGTAAGTAATATACATAACAACAATACGTGCCTAGTGTAATTATATTCTGAGAGCACACGTGAATGATAATTTTTTATTACCTTTATGATATTGAGAAATTGTTTTAGACTTTTTGATAAAATTTTAAAGAATTATAGCTGATTTCAATCAGAATTTCGCAAAATACAAACTCCGTTTAGTTTTATGTTGTTAAGTTCACAAAGACATGTTTTGACCAAACCCAGGTATCGAGCCTTGAAACCCTTCCCAGTCAAATCTGAGCACAACCAATTGAACTGTTTGGCACCTCTGAACAGTCGTCATTGTTCTGCTACTTGGTGGAGATTAATTATGGCACAGTTCAGGCTGCCGATGGCGGACGAACATCTTGGATTGACAGGCTAATAACTGTATAGGTGTTGCCGTACGATACAAATACTGTAGTCCTGTTAAAGATATTTCTAACCAACAGCCAGTTCCATTCGTCTGTTAAATTAACATAAGTATATATTTTGTTTAACCAATCATGAAATAGAGGAAAAGAATGATAGGGAACGAAGCGGATCATTGGTAGCGCAAGCGGTTTGTACTCAAGAAGATCTCTGTTTAGATTTTGTTTAATTGTTTTAGTACAATAGAAACTTTGCGATCCATACAGAGAAAAACGATGACATAACCACGCCTTTTGAACTCTAGGGTTTTCTGACAGGTCTTGATTCCTACAGTAGAATGCATGAACCTGACGTAGATTACGTCTCGTCGTAAGCCTTATTACTCTTTTAAATATTGTTACAAAGAGGCGTAAGCTACGTCATGTTTCTGCATTCTACCCATTAAGTCTAGGACCAGGCTATGATTGGGCTACGGTGCAGATTCCCTTGCCTACCGTCCCCGGCTTCACTTTAGATCTTGTTATCGCAAGGACTTAAATAGAACTGGCTGGGAGATCGTAAAATCGTTAAATCGATAAAGCTTTTTAATTCTTACCCTGGTTTCTTATTTTCTATCCATAAAATTATTATGCAAACATAAAATTCAACATACGCTCACATTTAGCGGCCCAGTCCATTTCATTTAAAACATCAGGATTTATAAACTTGTTTGTAAAGTGTATCACTCTTTGCCCCTATTTTAACCTTTCTTTAAATCGCCACATTCCTCTTGTGAGCTGTCTAGTTTATTTTCTAGTTTAAATGTTATTTGTCTTGTCGCATTGTTCCAATAAATGAATTTGGCCAGAGCAAACACGTCCGGAGTGGCCAGTGTTTTGGCCACTTTTTTTATTTGTTTTTTTTTTTGGTTTATCTTTATTTTTTTTTGGAATATTTTTCTCTTCCTCCTTCACGGAGATTTTTCGCCAAAGCAAACAGGGGGGAGTCTGCACGGGGCGGACGTCGGGGGATCTGTCGGGGTGTCAGGCCAGATTATCGACCCCTGTCCAAGTTTTAATTTAGGGATTGAGTCAGGTCCCTAGGGAGGAAGATGCTCGGGGGTAGGACTGATAATAACAATTACGATAAATATGATAATAATTTTAATAATAATAATAATAATAATGATAATAATAATAATAATAATAATAATAATAATAATAATAA
>RQTK01000053.1:411056-453110 GCA_003991915.1 Elysia chlorotica | reverse complement strand
TTATTATTATTATTATTATTATTATTATTATTTTTATTATTATTATTATTATTATTATTATTATTATTATTATCACATTTATTGTAATTGTTATTATCATTAATATTATAGTAAAAATATTTGTTGCCGACTAAGGTCTGAAAAGTAAAAGTAGGTAGAGCATTGCACTGAACGTAATATGAATCTAGCTCAATCCTGTTTGAGATTGAGTTTAGGATTGAGATTGAAATCTGACAGTCAACAGCCGGCGTAACAGATCAAATACTTCGCATTTAACGCTGTGATAAACAACTCAGGGATGGAAAAATTACTAAACCGCAGCTCCAGCGTTATTGGAGCTATGTCTGAGAATCAAATGCAGTAACAATTATAACTAGGGTTCGAGTTTCCACGTCCCAAATGTCAGCGGTGAAAAAATTAAGAATACGTAGTTCTTTTTCTTAATACAGAAAAGATTGCTTGAATAATGAATTGATATTTTTTTTTATTAATCTCAGCCTCTGTTCTGTAAAGGTCAGTGATTGTTCGCCATGCACAGTTAATTACTCTTCTTGCAAATTTTAATGATTTATAAGGTGCAATTTGAGGTTACTAACTACATCAAATTAATCTGACGCTGTTTTATTTAAAGGTTATTGACGTGTTTTTTCTCCACTTTTTGCAACTGTAAGGTTTGTCTATTTACATGTTGCGTTTAGATTAGATGTGCGCCTTTTCACCGGTGATTTTTTGGTAAGATTTGAATTATTCCTACTTTCTATTATCATGAATAAATAGGTGTTTATGTTCCAAAGTGTGAGTGTTTGTGTTTAGTCTAGGAAAATGTGTTTGTGTTTTGTTTTAATTTTAAGTTTAGTAGAGGAAATGTTCGTGTTGTTTTCGTTAAATATCGTGAATGTTTGTATTTTTTTAAAAGATAACCCTTCTTACCAGATGTTTGTTTCATAAGTTACAAATAATTGTTTTGGTACATTTTTTTCTATATGTCTAGATCTAATGCTTAAACTTAAATATCATTGCGTTTGATTTTTCAACTAGAGAAAAATATAGAGAGTGAATGAAAGAGGAATGAGAGATGGAGATAGAGATAGAAAAAGAGAATTGTTTCTCAATAAAGAATGAGAAGGTCCTTGTTGGTGCAAGTTGGAAAGGGAGCTTGTTGCTATAGAGGAAATAAATGGTTACCGAATTTAACATACAGATTGAATTGACTTTGATAATTCATCTTATTCAAGTCAAAGGGATGTGTGATAGAAAATTTGTGTTAAATCAGTCCGTATGTTTGCAAAAAAAAAGTATTTTATGTCTCAAAGCAGGGGAGAATTTAAGCTGTTTTTTGTTTACAGGGAACGTATTTGTGATTTACATTTCGTTTTCGTAACTTGCTTTTGTTCAAAACACAAGCGGCAGTGCTATGGGGATCTTGAACAAATATTGCCCAACACTACCTTGATAAACCTCATTTAATCAATAAAGTCTTTGACAAAACAGTGTAATAATAATTTTGAAATTACAAGCTATGTTATTGATGCAAACAGTGGAGGCATGCTTCAAACGTAATCGAAATTATTTTAAACAAAGAGAGGATTACAAAATGAAAGACAAAAAATGGAAACACAGCCTAGGGCGGAAGGACCAGGAACCGCGTCGTTCTTAACAAAAACACATTTCTCAGTTTTCAATTAATGCCAACCGGTTCGGTGCATCTAGTATACTCTTGGACGATGGGATTTTCCCGTTCCTTTCTTGTTACACACGGAGGGGGTGATTCGGTTCATTAGGCACCCACTATTATTAATTTTGCTATGTATAATTAATCCCAATATCAGGTACCATCTTATTTCTTTCATTTTAACTACGATTTAAACAAAAAAATTGTTTGAATGTCAACAGATGCACTGAATCCTAGTGAATATTGCTGTTTAAAAAGTAATTTAAATTAAATGCCTTATTTCACCGGGATGCAGCCACTCTCTTCTTTTTTATGGTTGATTTTTTTATATGGTCTCTCAATTAAAAATTTTTTATCTGCATCTAATAACCATTTCTGTTTTTCTACTTCCTCTCTCTCTCTCTCTCTCTCTCTCTCTCTCTCTCTCTCTCTGTTGGGGGAGAGGGGCGGTAGCCCTGAGGAAGAACACCGGCTTCCGACGCAGGAGGTCCGTGGTTCGAGCCCTGTCCATGTCGTCCCCTATATCATGCTACTGTTGGATGCTAAACCAACTCAAGTACAACTACTCTCTCTCTCTCTCTCTCTCTCTCTCTCTCTCTCTCTCTCTCTCTCTCTCTCTCCCTCTCTCTCTCTCTCTCTCTTTCTTTCTTTCTTTCACTCTCTCGCCTTCTTTGTCTTTGTCTTTCTCTCTATCCCTCTCTACCTCTCTATTTATCACCATAGTAATTCTCTTTTCACGGAATTCAAACCGTAAAGATATTGCGAATAAGTAAACTTCCAAGAAAGAGTTAGATAATTATCATTGAAAATGTTGCGCCTCATTAATTTAACGACTAACGTTTTATCATTACAGATGATTTCTAGAGCAGTGGAGTGCGGTTTCATTCTAAGACATGAGATAAATATTATTAATGATGTGAAAAACAGATACCGTATACTTTGTGGCAGAATTTGCCTTTAAGTACCCAAAAAGAGTTTTACAATAGTTACATAAAAAATAATACACTTTTATTCGATTGAATTCCTCTTTGTTCTTCTTCTGTGATGAATAAAAAAATTATGATAAATTATAGTTTATTCAATTAGCATCCAGAAAGCAAAAACCTAATGGTCAAAATACAATAGCCAAGTCATCTAAAAAAATTGAATCTCCTACCGTTTGTATCTTCACGAATTCATTTGAAAAAGAATAAAATCCGGAATACATCTCGCCCACTGACGTCTGACGACTGTAACACAAAGGTACGCTTAAGTGCGTCTTGCCTCCTTCCACTGATTACAAAAACAGGACTTGCAAGACGCAAGCTGGCGGTGAACGTGTAGCACACACGTTACTGACTATTATTGCAAGCCCAGGCACTCGTTGACTCAGGCAGGTGATTAATTATTTTATGTGGAGTGCATTCCACGGCTTGCAATATTTCGTCTTACCCTATGTTAACGTTGAGGACAAAATGAGTCCTATTTGGCAAGATCTACAGCGCTACTCCTGCAAAGGAGACCAGCTTGAGTTTTATTGCGAGTACCCCCCCCCCCCCCCCCCCCGGGGCCAACCTCCTTCTTTTTCAATCTTTTCCAGGCAATCGCTAAATAAAAATACATGCTGACATCACCCATGCTAACGTTTTACATTTCAGATATTGTTTCTCTGCGTGTCTTAAAGCTCCAACGACTGCTGTTTTTTTTTTATCCTGTTCGTAAAAAGTAATATTACAGCGTACTTTTATTTCTAAGTTTTATTGTGAATGTATTTCCTTTTTCCGCTATAATACACTTTTTATTTCGGACAGCAAATGAAAAATCAATGTGTCTTAATCTAGAACAACACTTACACTTAATCTGATCGGAGCTCTTTTCTCGCGTTTCCAGGCGTAAAACCAACACTTAAGGAAATTAACTGGACCGTGACAAAACACGTACAGAAAATATGGGGGAGGTTGAAGTACCTGTTTCTAAAATAACAGCGAAAAAGTATGTCAGGAACTATATACGTACAAGAATAGTTTTTTTGAACTAGGCTAAAAAAGAATGCAACTGGAAATAAGAGTGATGCAGTAAGAATAATTAAATCATTTGAAAAACACAATAAATGGCCGTAAAAGATACGTTCTGAATATGAAAGAAGGCATATTTCAAAATAGAGAATATATCAAGATCTACCAGAGGCAGTATGTGTATAATAAAGATAAAGGAAGAGAGAACAAACTGGTACGGGATTAAAGCGGACAATTCAGAAAAAAAAAAAAATTTTTGCCCAATCGAGGGTTTCGAACAAGGGACTTCTCGATTGTAAGACCAACGCTCTACCACTTACACTAGTCTCCTCACTCCCCCTTCCCCGTGTGCCTGAAAACCTTTATCTTTAATTTGTCTTTTTCATGCTTATTGATAAAACCAACGCCTTGAGGCAGACTGCAGTTCTAGCAAGTGTCGCAGTTCCCTCTGTAGTGGACGCACTATATCAAATCTACAAACAATTAACCAATCAATAACGCTGTTATTCAAGAAGCAACCGCTACGCATCCAGTAATTCACAAGCTGCTGCAGAGCAAACCAGCACTGTTTAAACATGTCAATATTTTATTGCTGAACGTTTTGCGATGGATGGAGAACAATGGGGGTTATTTGAATACAAACCTTTTGTCTTCGGAAACTGCGCTTTCATACACCGCTTCCTTCCCCAGAAGAAGGAGACGAAATAATACTCTCATGAAAAATGTATTATGTCTGGGCAATAACGGTGTTTTGTCGTTTAGTGATAACTATAGAATCATAGGAAAACAATTAACTTAGAGAAGAGATGTGGAATCGGCATCTTGTAAAGGGTTTTTATTGATGAATGATGTACTGCATTACAGGACAAAGAGATATAATCACAACTTTTTACATCATGCTTGGAAAGAAAAGGCATGGATCTGTAACAAATACGCGCTTTTCTTCAAGAAAAAGAAATATTGATTTAAGACATTACATGGCGCTAGACTTTAAATGGGGAAAATAATAACCGGTATAGTGAATCTTGCTGTAAGTACACACAAGAGATTGTTTCAAATTAGAGCGTTTAACCGCATTATCTGTGATTTAGTACATGATTTATCTACAAATAAACGTAATTTATAAACAGCTTCTATTTTCAATCGATTCTAACAACATGCAGCAAGACAGACATTTTTGAATACTTCAGTTTGACATTTTGGAAAGTACGAAATCAAACAAAGAGACACGATATCATCATACAGTTTTTCAAATTTCGTGAAAGTTTAATACCAAAGTGGTATGATAGAAAAGCCCATGAATTCAGCGAAACATCTATAAGTTCAAGCATATTGTTTATGGTGGGTTTAAACCTCAAGTCTCACCCCGCGTCATTTGGAGATTTTACTTACTGGACCGCTATATTTTTGGCGTGTTTACTACTGAGCCGTAGCACTGGGATACAACATTGGCTTTGGTGCAGGAGGTCCGTGGTTCGAGCCCTGGGGATTTCGCCCCTACTGGTTAAATCGGTGTCATTTTGATATACCCAACTGAAACAGGCAGCATGGATCCCCGCTCTGTATCGCGTATGACAGCACTAATTTTCAGACGTCAGTCTTAGAATCCGTCCAAAATATAGTCTATTTAGTGCTGATGTTGGACGTTAAACCAACTCAACTCAACGCCATACAGAGCCAGAATTGCACCCATCGCAAAGCAACACCCTTTACACTGTAAGCACAACGTCAGAGTAGCTTACGACATGTGGTAAACCTTCATAATCTCATATTATTAGGAAGCAAGCTACCACGACATTGTACTTATGGTCCCAGAGTTTAAAGAAAACCGAGAACATTATAATGGGGAAAACCTGTACATAGAGTAAAACTAATGTCGTCGAGATTACCATCGTTATTTTTATGATAATCACCCGTATTATTCTGGTAACAGAAGACACTGCTTGGAACTCTTTTCTAATGAGCATACATGGTTCACTTCAAATCTTTCTCCTATTACCCGGTAAATAATCATGAATTTGTTATTAAATTCCATCATTGTACCAAGTCTGATAAAATAATATGAAAATCGTGATGCTCACAACAATTGAAAACCTTTGGCAATAAAACAATCTTGTAGTTTTGCAGGGATAAATATTGCCTCCAACCATTTCCTGAAGGTTATTTCTTTAATTTTAAATCAGATATCATGAAATAAAAGTTTGGAGGGAAGGTATGTATCTTGTGCAATATAGGCGAGGGAGATAGATAAAGAGATATTTTGTTCAGTAATAGATTATTTGCACAATAGACACTTACATTTAGATTGCTCATTACTTAACAGGCGTTTTTGTCAATTTTGTTTTATTTATTTTTATTGATTTGGTGATCAATCAATTGACGGATCGATTGATCGATTGATTTTCATTTCATAACCGCACCGACACTCCTAAAAAAATAATACAAAACTTAAAGTGCTGATTGATTTGAGTTTAATGATTCTCGAAAAGAAAAGACAACCGTTTATAATATGCATAGTTTAACCGTTCGATTGGAAATATATTCTTGATATTCTTTTTTGTCATTCTATGATTTTTTTTATCTTTTACTTTTGGCTGTGTTTTTTTTCATTCTCTCAAAAACTTTTGGATGATAACAGTTTCTATCTCTGGACCAGATAAGAACCCATTTATTTAAAGTGTTAAGAGTTGAGAGAGATAGATTGAGAAAGAGAAAGAGAGAGATAGTCAGAGAGAGAGATAGTCAGAGAGAGAGAGAGAGTCAGAGAGAGAGAGAGAGAGAGAGAGAGGGGAAGAAATAGTGTAATTTAAGCGCCAGGGGTTGTGGTTGTTCAATGAGTTGTAAATTTTAAATAACTGGGAAGAAAATATAACTTAAGAGATAGCGTAGATATATAGATAGATTGATAGATAGGCAGATAGATAGATAGATAGATAGATAGATAGATAGATAGATAGATAGGTAGAATGATAGATAGAGAGAGAGAGAAAAAGAGAGAGAAAGAAAGACAGACAGACAAATACAAATACAGAGACAAGGATAATACATTTATATAATAATTTTAAGGAACATATGTATTTAACATCCAACACACAGACAAAAAACCCCACAGAAATCGAGAAGGGTAAACCAACGTCGATGATTCGATCCATATAAAAAAGCCATCAGATGTAATGAGATGGCCAGGGAATTCTATTTCACGTGACATAAATACGTTGGGAGACCCTGAGTGTGTTCCGATGTTCTATGCCAAAGTTAATTGGACTTCCGTCCCGGCCGCAGTTTACGACACGGGAAAAAAGATGGGGAAACTTGTAGTGTAGCAGTAGAGTGCACTCTACAAACATTTGTACGCTCGTATAATGTTGTAGCAGTGTTAAGGTTTTGTACAATGCGATTTAGTGTCGTTTATCCAATAGCAAAGAAGGGGACAAATGGTTAAGATGTTTAAAAAGAATAAAGATATGTACATTGTTCGATGTGTACCTTTGCACAGAATTTAACAGAAAAAAAAACGTCCCCTGCGCAGTTTACAACGTCGAGAAAAAAAAAAGATGGAAAGTTGGGGCATATCGCTTGGAACACGCTCTCGCCATATGATATTATATCAGTGCTAAGGTTTAGCACAATACAATTTCGTGACATTTTCTTTTTTAAGTCTTAGATTTATCCAAACACAAAAGATGGGATATTGTAAAGATGCTTAATCACGATTAAAAAGTTTATCTTGTGTAATATTTTATTAAACGTTTTCCGTAAAAACAGAAAAAAATCGTTGGAATTCGAAATGTTTATTAAATGTTAAAAACCTTGTAAATAATGTTCATAAAACGATAGATCAAATCGTTCAATAAACAAAAAAAATGAGACAGTGATTTTTCACTTTATAACCAAATGAAGTGATTTTTTGTAATAAAGAAAAAAAAAAAAAAACTGTTCAAGAATATAGACAAGATACCGAAAGACATACCGTTCGGCTTTCCAATACGTTAGCAAACAATAGCGGATCACGTAACTTGGATAATTATTGTGTCAATAAAGTGACAGCTATCTTCTACTGGGCAGAACGTGTACCATGAAATATTGAAGCTAACTGTTGTACATATGGCAGGGCTAGCCCAGGAAATCCAGTTATGGACTCAGGGCAGGTGCAGGAGACGGGCTTTATTAGCATTGTGTAACAGAATCGTGCTATTATTTATCACGTCCATTACTCCACGAGTCCCAAGTGAGTCAGGGAGCTTAGTGGTAGAATGGAAGGTGAACTGGCGCAGGGGGTAGAGTGTTAGTTATCCAACCGGAAGGTCTCTGATTCAAAACCCACGGTCGGTCAAAAACTTTTTTTTTCCGATTTCGTCCCCTACAGGATGGGTCAATATCAGTATGTAGTCGATTGAGACATGAGGCATGGAATCCCCGTACGGTCTCTGAGTGGCAGCACATTAAATTATCAGGTGTCAGTCCACAGGATAACGTATATTGCACTGACGTTGAACGCTGAGCAACACATGATTCAAAATAGTGGTAGAGCGCTGGCGTTCAAACCAGTCGTCCCCAGTTGTGTCTTTCGATCGTTTTGTGAACAGCTTAGACAAAAAATGTGATATCCTAACTGTATTGTTGAATGATGGCACAAAAAGCATCTCCGGCTGACTTTAGGCTTTGGGCCCGTTGTCGAAAGACATTACCTGATTGAATCATCGAGGCGTTTGAAAGGAGAGAAAGAGAGATGGAGAGAATGAGAGAGAGAGAGAGGGGGATAATATATATAAAGAAAGAGAGACAAAGAGACAGAGAGACAGGGACAGCTGGAGGATATTATATATAAAGAAAGAGAGAGGGATAGGGATATTATATATAAAGGAAAAAAAAAAAAGAGAGAGAGAGAGAGAGAGAGAGAGAGAGAGAGAGAGAAAGAGAGAGGGGTAGATTTATTAAGGATTGTTGTTTGTGGTCCTAACAATAAGCAAATATGAAAATACAGTTATATAATGTACAAATGTGCAACAATAAGCAACATTATAATTGCATTGTGTTCGATTTAGCTCTCTCAGCCCTTTCAAAATAGTTCTAACATTTTCATTCTGAAGAGAAACTGTTAATAATAAACCTTGATTTCATTTAACTATTTACCATTGCTCTTTTCTAGTTTAATCGAAGCTAACTATATCATTTAGTCTAATGTTTACAAAAACGATGTACAGATAAAGAAGTAAAATATTGATATCAATAGGAACAATTCATTTAATACACCAGGCTTGTTACGATTGAGAAATAAAGATGATGTCCTACAAAAGACAGGCAAGCACAATTCAAAACAGCACAGTTCATGCTTTTAAAATATCACTTCTATCAATGGTTAGTTTTAATACACGCTGAAAATAGACAGCGTTATTTTAAAAAAGATTACTATTGACATTAGCATGGTAAATCTGTTTTTTTTTTAATAGTTACTAATGGAAAGGTATTTTGAGGGACTGTGTGTGGTCAAAGGACTTTCCGTATAAATTATTAAAACATGCATGTTCGTCTCCTTTTTCGTAATGCATAATAGGACAAACTTGCAGTTAAATATCCTGTTGCTACCAGAGTTTGAGCCAAATTATTTCAGATCCCCTAGTCGAAGTCTTGCTAAATGCGATTTTTAAGTTCATTGGCTATTTCCAGAACAGATCCAGGATTTGCATAAAGAATAGAGTGACATAGTTTTCGATAACTTGGCAGAGCAAGTTGATTAAAAACACGTAGAAAAGTCTTATTTTAAAAACATTGTAAAATGGAGTTTCATTTCCAAGACATCAAACAACCAGACATGACAAAATGTGATAATTGTATAGTTTTAAGGAGTAAGGTAGAAAAAATAGAAAAATAAACAAATACACACTAAACACACAAAGTCATGTATAACGAGAAATCTTTGGATGGCTTTCTAACCCTTTAACATCTCTCATATTCCATGGACGATCTTTTACTTTTGGACAGTACTTAAAGGACTGACGGTTCAAAATGTAAGTAACTTGTTAAATATTCCTTCATCAAATAAGTTAACAATTATGGCAAAAAAAAAATTATGATATAATTATAGGTAAGGAGATTAAAGTTATAGTGAACATGTGATGCGCTTTGATCAAAGACCTCCCTTGGGAGGCGTGGCCAGGTCTCGCCATAAACATCAAAGATAACAGCGGCTTAACAACATCGTAAGAACATGCACTGATTCATCCCACTGCAGCCTTTTCTGTGTCTGTCCTGCCTTAAATTGCGCTAGTCTTCATTTAAAATAAATTGGCATCTTTTTATTTGTGGTTGGGTTTTTTTGTGGTTTTTTTTAAAGATGGTGGTGGGTGGTTGATGTTGGTGTTGAAAAAAAAACAGGAGTTTGCATTTGGATCTCATATGCATGTCATTAATTTTCTTTTAAGCTTTAGTCGCTCCCCCCCCCCCCAACCCTTTGATGTGGACATTTTCTTGTGTGATGTGTTTTGTATAGTTCCTATCTGTAGGGGATTAAGCTGTGGTACATAATTATACTGTTTTCGTCATTTTTTCTTATTGAGAGTAGTTTTACCAAGAAGTTGGATGTTTTCATATGGAGAATTTCCTGTAAATAAAGCTAAGTTGAAGCCATAATGAAAAAAAAATATATGATCAAATTAATACAATTTCATTTTTCTAAAATCAAAACGTCCCTACCAACACACCGCAAGATATTTCAATTTTTTGTTAAAACATGGTACATTGATACGTGCAATTTAAGAGAAAACCCGTTTCAGAGAAGTATAAAAGAATTCAAAGTTAAAATTATAAGTAACAAAATCTATACTGAATAAAACAAGCGTTCGCGAGAAAAAGTTAATATTATTTGGTTTAAATATTATTCTTTATATAGATATATATTTCTGTATGCCCTATACTTTTCCCCAATCACAAGTCTGCTATATCCAGATCCCTTTTGGTCTATCATTTTCAGCGGATAAATCAATCCATCAATCTAGCAATTTTGTATATCATGTATTTTCCTTTTTGGCCCAGCATTTTACATTATATAACCCCAAATCCATATCTATTTGTTATATCTTCATTTCGATCAATCTCCCTACATAACCATAAAATGTCTATTTATTTGTCAACCTATTATCTAGGTCTATCTATCAATATATACCTGTGACAATCTCTACTTTTTTATCTGTATGTGTTTATACATCTAACTATGTGAATGTGTCTATCCAGTTATATATCTAACTTTCTATTCATATTAAATCAAATAATGTGTCAAAATCTAAATATCTTCAACATAGCTATCGTCCTGTCTGTCTATCTATCTATCTATCTATCTATCTATCTATCTATCTATCTATCTATCTATCTATCTATCTATCTATCTATCTATCTATCTATCTATCTATCTATCTATCTATCTATCTATCTATCTATCTATCTATCTATCTATCTATCTATCAAGCTAGATCACTCTATCTTTGTAGATATTCCATCATTGACATAATCAAATCACGAAATGGGGACGCTTTATCCTATTACATGATAGGTGATGTTTATTGGGTTTTGGGTATTTTTTATATTTACTCCTCCCTCCTTTTTTTTAACGAGGAAATATATCAATATCTTGGTAGGGATGGCCTGTAGTTACCGCATGAAATATGGCAACGTCTACAGGCATGTCAAGCAACTGTGGAGCAGGAGGTTTACGATCATGCAGAGCATATTGGGAGAACAAATTAATATAGTAATGAGGACGGGAGACAAAGACTTTAGAATTGGTGTTGTTTAAGGTAATAAATTGGCCATTGATTTCTGTTGCACTTCTGACTCTGATGAGATTGATGATGATGATGATGATGATGACGATGATGATGATGATGATGATGATGATGATGATGATGATGATGATGATGATGATGATGATGATGATGATGATGATGATGATGATGATGATGATGATGATGATGATGATGATGATGATGATGATGATGATGATGATGATGGTTATCATGATGATGAGGGTTATCATAATGATCGTGGTGATGGGGATAGTGGTGTTGGTGTTGGTGGTGGTGGTCTTGATGGTGGTGAAAAGTTTTAGAAAAGACGAAAGGAAATAATTATCCATAATTCTTGGATTGAAATGACTTTTTAGATCTAATTCGCTACCGATCCTCACTCACTGTTTTCATACCTAACTACTATAGCAATGTTTCTATCTCTATGTCTGTCTACAAAATGTTCTATCTATCGATCAACCTACCCATTATGTTGTTTACATACTTACGCATTTTGTCTATAAACCATGTTTTTTTTTTACATATCTCTTTTCATATTTGTTTTTCCAACCTATTTCTGTTATTAAATTCTTGGTATCTTTTGGTTTTTCTTTTTCTTTTTATATTCTTGTTTTCCCCCTTTCATTTCATCAATTTTTGTTGTGAAGATTTTTTTCTCCTTACAATCAAATCATATTTTTTGAAAAAAAAAATACTTGTAGCAATGTATCAAATACGAATGAATCGTTGAAGTACCTCTTTTTATAGTACTGTTAAAGTGCGCGACGGTTTAAAAAAATCTTTAACAAAATATTTTAATAATCTCAACAGCGATGTTTCTTTGTTTTCCTTCCTTCAAATTTGTTTAGGAAAATGTAATAAGGGCTCTTTTAAGTAAAGAAGATTAGGTGGACTCAGTCCTTCAAGGGCTTAATACATAAAACGAATTTCATTTAATGAAAGTTGTTTTTTAATAACTACAGTGCTATTTTTGCTGACCCTGTACAACCCCGTACAGTTTTGGTATTTCTGTTGTTGCAGTAGTTGTTGTTTTTGTTTTTGTTGTTGTTGTTGTTGTTGTTGTTGTTGTTGTTGTTGTTGTTGTTGTTTAGTACTACAAGTGAATCATAAGTTAAACAAATAAGTTCTTTATCTGTTCTGTAAGCTAACAGATATATTGACGATAGTATGCTTACAATTTTTATAGTAGAGCTTGTTAAATTTATTTTAATGTTACCACAAGATAACCAGAGCAAAGCATAAACACAGAACTTCCAAAGTGTTAAGCCAGCGTTCTACCACCTGAGCTTTTTGCTTTTAATAAACTATGTAAGATTGTTCTGAAATAATTATGTTTAGAGACCAACCACAAAGACACCTGAAAAGACTAGCCGATATGACGAGGTTAATATGTGTAAATGAAGAAAACAGTAAGTTTACCGCTTTACTTAAATAAATGGTAGCTGGTAAGCTCGCGTTTAAAAGTTTTAATGAAGGAGAACTAGTGAGCTAAGGAGAAATTTCATACATTAGCAGTCTGTACTTCCAACAAATACAACCCTAAATGACGAAGCTTGCTACACTACGGCTGAAAGGGTTTAATCAAGGGTGAAAATGAAAAAGGAAGATAACAGGACAGAAAAGAGTATTTGTTGTTGTTGCTTTTTGTTTTTTTTTATGTTGTTTTTTTGTCTCGTATTTTTTCTTCAGAACATTTTTACAAGATTGCTGTTCTACAGTGTCCACTGAAAGCTCGCTTTGTCCTAAATACGTAAACAAAAACACATACATGTGTAATTACTTTGTCAAGATATTTTTATTGAGAGATAATGTGTTTATTAAGAGGGAGTAGGAAATTACAAATATTTGTTCGTGTTTTTTTTTCTTTATTTTCTTCTATATCTATCTATCTATCTATCTATCTATCTATCTATCTATCTATCTATCTATCTATCTATCTATCTATCTATCTATCTATCTATCTATCTATCTATCTATCTATCTATCTATCTATCTATCTATCTATCCATCAACCATTCTATCTATCTATCTATCTATCTACCTATTTATCTAACTATCCATTTCTTGGTGAGTTTGTCTTTTTTGCTTTAACTCTCTTATTATCCCCTCCGGCTCCACCTTCGCTCCAGTTTTCTCTTCTTGTTTCTCTCGTGTACTAGAATACAGAATGATAAGTCTTTTATGAAAATGTCCCAAGCATCAGGTTCAGGTTCGTCCGATGTCCTCCCTCAAAAGAAATGTTTCGTGTAGTTCAGAGTAATTACCAGTGATGGAACCTTCCAGGTCTAGCCCCAGTTGCCTGGAGGCTTGTACATGTACTTTCATTAACAAAGCCTTTGGAAGGAAAATTAATGTACTGCGGGCGGGGTTCATGAAAGAGGGGTCAAGGTAACCTTTTTCTTGTTCATTGTCTCTCTTTGTTTGGTTGACAGAGAGAGAGAGAGAAAGAGAGAGGGAGAGAGTGAGAGAGAGTGGGAGAGAGAGAGTGAGAGAGAGAGAGAGAAAGGGAGTGAGTGAGTGGGACAGACAGACAGAGACAGAGAGAAAGAGCTGAGTAGAGTTGGCGTTAGCGCTATAATAGGCTATGTGGACAAGCACCAAGACTGGCGTCTGACAATTTTATGTGCTACTACACACGAAACAGAGCTAGAATACCATGACTTCTGTCTCAGCCAATCACTTCATACTGACAACACCGACCCAACTAGTTACGTAAGGGGGGGGGGGCGAAATTGGACAAATAAATCTACCGACCGTGGGATTTGAACCGTTGACCTTTTAAATCTGGAAAGCAACGCTTTACCACTTGAGACACACATACAGAGACACAGACAGACAAAGATATGGAGATAGAGATATACAGAGATCGAAAGGTAAAGCTCACGAGCCAATAGAAGACATTATTTTGGGATTGTGTCGTAAAACAATCATTATTCAAACCGTAAAAAAGTGGTTAAGTCCAATTTATCCTCAATCCGTAAGAAACAAGTTTATAATTATTAAACCTCCATTATTCTAAGTTCTGCTTGTCATATTGGGATTTTTTTTTCACTAAGTCTCTAATGTACTGCTAATTTTAAGAATTTTCGCTAAAATCAAATAATTTCATATGCAGTCTATGTGAGGTATGAGAAAGGAGACGATAACCGACATTTGAATACAAACAAAAACAGACATTGATAGAGACATAGACACAGTGCCAAAGGTACTGAGAAACACAGGAAGCATATAAAGGTAGGAGGTAGGAGAGAGGAGGCGATACACGACAATAAATTAGTTGATAACCGAAATTTGTGGTATAATAAAAATGGATAGCCTGGTGGCACTGGATTACCAGCCCTTCGGATAATGATAGACAAGGAGGTAATCTTTATTTTTATTCTTATATTTCCACATGTTAAGATTTTTTTAGTTACGAAAAGTAGTAAATACAATGATGTGTTTTCTTGGTATAACACACACCGAATTTGTACGCCTACCCAAAATCTAGTACCACTGGACAATAATTAAATCATAACAATACTCCTGGGATTATTAATGGGGTCAAAAAAATTTAAAGAAGAGTTCTAACTAACTTTTTTAATGTCGAATTGGCCAGTTTTGCAAGCTACAATTTAAATGCAAATTATTTCAAATTTTTTACCATGTCAATTTAAGTTATTTAGGAGTACATGTATCTTATTGATAAAGAAGTATGTATTTTATTTCTGAAAATTAAAGACAAACACAATATTTTACATTACGATGGCTAAATAAATATTGAAATGTATGGGTGAGTACACGTGTAAAAATAATTTTCCCTGGCTGTAAGTTTATTAGTAAATGATTTATAAAGTGGATCTAGCATTTTTCTAAAAAAAAAAACACAATGATAATTATGTAAACAATATTAATAATGAAAATAAAAATAAAATTAATGATAGTAGTAATAGTTAACATACATATTGATGATATTATTAAAATAATAATAATAATAATAATAATAATAATAATAATAATAATAATAATAATAATAATAATAATAATAATAATAATAATAATGAAAACAATTATCAAAAACTAAAAAATTAATTAATCTTTTTCATATTTTGTTTTTTTTACCTACCTCTCTAATAAGGAGAGTATGTTTTTTTCTCGTAGAGTGTTCCTTGCTTCACTTCCCTGGCGTAGCTTGATAATCCAGCAATACTTGGAAAACAGGAACACATTACATTCAAACTAGTTGTAAAGCAAATCTAAATTAAAACGGAATGTCCGCTATAAATAGTGGGTTTTTTTATTTTTTTCATACAGTTTTTGGTTTCAAATTTTCCAACTTGCAATACATTAGATCGATATAGCATAATACTTGTGAGAGAAATACATAATTATGCCTTAAATTATAATATTTGATTGTATACTACCAACTTCATTTTAAATTATAACAGATTGTTTTGGCAAAATACACATCGGCAGATATTTTAACGTTCAATGTCATCTTTATCGTTCTTCCTCAATACCATTTGGTGGAGATGGTCAATACCTATTCAGAGAAATATAGTAAAAATATTATGTCTGAGAGGGCTTTATTACATTTCACAAAAACTCTTTTGGTTTAACAAACAATTCGTTTAAAACAATAATTCTCCAGAAGCCAAAAATATTTACAGGAAAAGTCTTTAGTTACATGTATAATGACACAGGCTTTGGGAAAAAAAAAAACACAAGTAGAGCTAGAATTTTGTCTAAACTGTGAAAGCAATGGTCATATAAATATCAAGAGCTACGACTAGCAAATATAAGACCCGACACACGCTATGATATTAACTACTAACTAGCTTTTCACGTAATAAGCTTATGCCGACACCACTAATCATACAGTATTATTAACACCACGCAGCGCAATTCCAACCTTCGGTTCCACAGCTCCGCCGACAACAAAACACAAGATTACACTTCCTAGATTACACATCTAGCCCGAAGGTGTAAAGCAGATGCAAAATTACGGGTGAAGAGACAGGGAGAAAGAGAGGGGTAGAAGGAGGGAGAGAGGAGGAAGGTGAGGTCTAGACCGTCTTGGCTCACACTCACTCTGTCAGCGACGGCGGTCCCTTGGTTCCTAAAGCTGGTGATTGTACTCACCAACTCGCGTGATCTTACATCTGCTGGTGATCTCTCTCGTTTGATTCTCGTGCGCGCGAAACCTGAGCTGGTACAGCGTAGTGTCATTGCAGCAGTTCCAGTGCTAAAAGTCTCTCTCTCTCTCTCTCTCTCTCTCTCTCTCTCTCTCTCTCTCTCTCTCTCTCTCTCTCTCTCTCTCTCTCTCTCTCTTCTCTCTCTCTCTCTCTCTCTCTCTCTTTACCCTTTTCTCTTTTTCTCTACCTTTCACTTTCTTTCTTTCTCTAACATTCTATTCTCTTTCCCTTTCTCCTATTCTTCATCTCTTTTTTACCCTATATCTCCCTCACTGTCTCTTCTATCTCTTTGCCTCTCTATGATTATTTCACATCTCCTGTGTCTCTGCAATACTGCCTATAATTATCTTTATAAAGTTCTCTGCCTCTCCCTTTCCCTCAATCTGTTTCGATAAGTACCCTTCATCCCCCCCCCCCCACACACACACGCTCGCTCCTTCTACTCTCTCTCCCTCTCTCTCTCTCTCTCTCTCTCTCTCTCTCTCTCTCTCTCTCTTTCTCCTCTCATTCTCTCTCATCATGTTTACTCACTCACCCGTTCCCATGTAAAGTACCCCTCACTTGCTCGCGTGCCCGTCTTGCCTACAGTTCCAGACTGAGATTTCAGATTCCTAAAACACCTACCAACGATGTCTTGTTCACAGAGAAGTCAGTATTCTGACTTTTATCCATAATTATAGGTGTCGTTGCTTGCGTTCAACTCCAGCATTATATAGACTATATTGTGGACGGGCTCCACGACTATAGTCTGACATTTCTAGGTACTGCCATACAGAGACAGTGGCGGGATACCAACCAGACACAAACTGTTCAACTGACACATATCCAACCAGTAGGGGACGATTCGCATTTGCGATAAGCCTACATAAATGAGACCATAATTATGACCTCTCAGACCAGAGCGGGCCCCGAACCACGGACCTTCTGCGTCGAAAGCCGATGTTCTACTTCAGGGCTCCCCCCCCCCCCCCCGGCAATTTTGTCATTATAGGCGTTGGTGAAATAATACCAAAGTAAAAGTTGAAAAAATCACAATCATTTCTTCACTTTATGCATTTTGCTGATCCCTCTCCCACCCTGTAAATACATCAAGGGGAACGGACATAGGTGTTTTAAAAGATACCAGTGAGTAAGGTGGTGATTTGAAAAACACATTTTCTTTTTAAGTTTAATTTATGTCTTTTGTTTGTGAGCCCCCAAATAAACCATGGACAGAGAGGCTTTAATATACCAGCTTTACTGACAACAATAAAAAATGATCCTAACCGTATGTGTACTGGGTTTTTTTAGCACCGGTAGTTTATCGTTATCTTACGGTGTATCCTATTTTCCCCGGGGTTGTTTTATTTAAACAAAGAACATATGACTAATTTTAAATTTAGATATTTGGCGTATCATTCTTTATTCCTTTTAAGTGGATATTCAAGGATATTCGCTCTTTGTTTGTCTCCCTGTCGGCCATTTCTCTCTAACTTACTTCAGCTCTCTCTCTCTCTCTCTCTCTCTCTCTCTCTCTCTCTCTCTCTCTCTCTCTCTCTCTCTCTCTCTCTCTCTCTCTCTCTCTCTCTCTCTCTCTCTCTCTCCTCTCTCTCCCTCTCTCTCCACCTCTCTCTCCCTCTCTCTCTCTATCTTTACGTTTCTATCACTCTCTTCCTTTTTTTCTCTCTCGATCTATCAATCAATTCATCAATCAATCTAAAGATCTTTCTATCTCTACATTCCCCTCTTCCTGTGGCAAAGGCAAAATTAATTTAAATTTACATGGCTCGCATTCGTGAAAACGATCAATCGATTGTTCAAGCTTAAAATCGTTAAGGACAAACAAAATGTTATTGTTTCCCTTACTACAGGCTTAAACAGCATAATTGCATTATTCCTCCCATGAATTTTGCCCTTATTTCAATTCAGATTTTAGCTTTAACTCCGCATAACATCAAAGGGATTCACAAAGATTCATACAAAGTAAGGGCTCCAATTTTTTAAAAGTAGTTACTTCTGAAACTTCTCTAGATCATATGTGCCCTATGACTGGAATTGTTCTTGGTTCAATAATGGCGTGTAATATTGTGTTCGCGAAGAAACCAAATCAGGTTTTTGTGTTAAATGTTGTAAAACTCGTAGACTTGTGAAACGAATGCGCTATGTTAATCAGAGAATCCAATGATCTTGATTTATCCAAACATGTGTGCAACATTCATACTATTTACTTTTTTTTTATTAGCGAAGGCATAGTAACAATAGCGTAAGTGATGCACTCTTATGGTACAGAACGCTTGAATAGTGTTCAAACGGTCTAACGAAATGTGATGAGATGAATGATAACCGGTGGGTCTTAAGACAGTGTGGACTCTTTAGGCAATTATTATTATTATTTGTTGCTGTTGTTGTTGTTGTTGTTGTTGTTGTTGTTGTTGTTGTTGTTTTTGTTTTTGTTGTTGCTGTTGTTTTTGTTGTTGTTTTTGCTGTTATTTTTGCTTTTTGGTGTGTTTTTTGTTTTATGGATTTTATAACTGAACCATGGAATGTTTTCCTCTATTTGGAATGTGCAGTATTAAACAGTGGCATATTTCATTGTTTTGATTTTACTTTGTTTTTGTATTTGCTTTTTTTAAAGAGCTAAATACACAACCAAATGACAATCATTCTTCGTTAACCTCAATTTGACGTTTCTTGGATTGTGCAATGTCCATGTGACTTTGAAAAAATCTGTTCCATTCAATTAACATAGTGGAACACGTATCAGAAATCTATGTGTGTATTATATATGTAATCTAACAAAGCATCCCCTTTCAATTAAAAAGGATTTATAAATTGTGCCTCCCCCTAAACTTTCCATTTAGTCTAAATTTCTAAATAAATATGTGACGTGTTAAATTTCGGTAAATGGGCCGATATCTTCTCAGGAAAAGAGGTAGTACAAATGGTATCTATAATTACAAACGTCTAAAACCCTGAAGTTAGGTTATTCACTTGAGCTTCTCAAATAAAACTAGCAAGACACTGCGAATACTATGAGTCAGTGATTTGGCAAGCCCAAGGCATTTTGATTGCGTTTGACGAAACTGAGTCAGAGAGGCGGGGTGGAAATTCCTCTTCTTATCTCGTTCCGGCAATGTAAAAGGCACGGGTATGGTCGAATGTATTTAAATATTTTCAGTGACCTTGGTAGATAACATTGAAGGCTTAGGTGTACGCAGACTTACTAATGGAACACTTTGTGTAGGGGAAATAGTATGGTTAAAAGGAGGAGTAAGAGGGCGAAAAGGGAAAGGGCGAGAACGCACAGAAGGAGGATGACAACGAGAAGTAGGACGAGCAAGAAAAAGAGGAAATATTAATGTGGATGAAGAAGATTTTCAAAGTATCAAGAAGGAGTCATATGGATGAAGGTGAGTTTTTAAATAACGAGAAAATGTAATAAACTGTTATTATCCTCCACTTAATGTTATATAACTTCATGTCCCCTAAGCCACTATTTTGTAAAGGAATGCTCCATGATAAACTCTAAAATACACCGAAACGTATTGCTGCACAGGCATACCCATCGATTTTCAGCACTTAATGTCCTCTGCAGCCCCGCTCTTGTCAAATAACATTGAAGAGGTCTGGAACGCTGCCCCTCTACGCCATTAGGGCCCAAATCTCCAATCGGACTGGCACAAGAGCCCTGGACAAATGCCTGATTGGTCCTTCATTGTATCCAATTTGAAACGCTTTTCTATATTCCCTGATTCCGTGCAACAACAGGGCCTTTACGATGCCAGGTTATGAGGAGACTTTCTTATCCATTTGTCCTGAAGAACAAATCAAACAACAACACCACAAAACAGTGTAGAGGATAATGTCATATACCAACAAGAACAAGCTGAGAAAGAAATAGAAGCGCTGAAAATCAAGAACAATAGGATGAGAACGCTAGTAAGACGGGGATTACAAGAACAGTAGCTCAGTACAAACCTCTTCTAGGTAACAACTTGTGTCAACAGTGAGCTCCGGATCAGGATAGATCGATCATGTCATTCCTTCGTACAGTCACCGTGCCTCTCATGGTCACTAGTGAACTAAGTGAAGCGACTTTTGGTGTGGCCACACCAGTCAAAACAACGGGCGTAGGAAATACAAGAGGGAAGTAGATGAACACTCCTATGTAATGCTATGTCGGACATCTAAGTCTTCTTGCTTTGTGCCTATACAATCAGCTATCAAAATGCAAAACTTAGGGCGAAATGTCGTGAGGTAACATTAAAAATGATTTGTCTCAAGTTTGTTTTTTGTTTTTGTTTTTTTTTGTAAAACAAGAGACAATAGCATACTACGGTTCAATCTGAACAGAAGTGTCATCAAACTAAATTCTATAGAATTGTGGAGCCCAATTATAGAATAAAAGAAACATAAAGACCTACGTGTATTCCCCTGGTGATTAATCTGTAATAATCGAAAATTTTGGTGGATGGAACAACGATAATGCATGTATTAGTGAATTTCAGATAAATATGCTATTTGGACGTCAGTTGACAGTCAAGAAGAAAAAAAAATAATGTAGTGCACTACCTCATCAAAATAACATCCTAATATATAGTGATTGATATATTTGTTTCGTGTTTTTTTGATATTTCAGCAGTTTTGCTTTGTTTTGTTTTTTTTGCTGACTTTTGTTGTTGTTGTGTTTGTTGCTTCATTTGTTTTTTATCTTTTTAGGGTGTTTTCTCTTTCGGCAACAGCAGTGAAGAACATACAGGAATAAGATCAACAGAAAATTAATTACATTTAAATTGGAATTTCCTCGAACTGATATTTCCACAAGAACGACAGCTGTGAACACCTTTTTTTCTATGTGTTGTTATTTTAAGCAACTACTTACATTCCTAACTCTATAACATGTAATTACACGGAACCGACTATAATAGGGCCAAAACTTTTTAAGTTTGAATTTTGATCAGACTGCAATGTCCCCTTCTCATTGATTTTGTGTCAGTATAAAGTATAGGCTGGGTTACATACTATTATCTCCGCTGTATCTCTGTGTGGCATTACTAAAATTGTTAGATATTAGTGTTGGGACTCATTCGAGAGATCTAGAGACAGCTTAGTTTATGTTAATGATAAGTCACCAATCCCACTTCGGTGAAAATAGTATTGATTTAGGATTTCCATGTCACTCTTTTGACAGACAAAAATTGCGCGTCATTGGAATTTCAATATTCTTATATCTACATCAGAGAAAGGACATTTTAAGGACAAATAGAAGTAAAATATTATACAAATTGTGTTAAAATTAGATTGTTCCAACAGAAAGGGAAAAAAATCGACCAAGAACAGAATAGCACCCTTGAGGCAGGGAGACATGAAAATAAAATACATCAACATGTAAAACAAATATTGAGATAAAAATATACTAATAAAATGGGAGATAAAGTTGAAGAATGTGCTGGGGACGAAGAAAAAACTGATGAATAAAGCCAGGAAAAGATAGTGGTACTGAAGGTAATATAAGAAAAAAAACATGGATACAGTATAGTAATTGTTAGCTGAAAGACGAGCATAAGGTACGGAATAAAACTTCTAGTTTTTATTTTATTGATTTTAAATCTCATTAACAGGGTGACAGAGAGAGAGTGAAAGAAAGAGAGAGAGAGAGAGAGAGAGAGAGAGAGAGAGAGAGAGAGAGAGAGAGAGAGAGAGAGAGAGAGAGAGAGAGAGAGAGAGAGAGAGAGAGAGAGAGAGAGAGAGAGAGGCGTGAGACATTGTTTGCACAAATCAGACAATGTAAAACAATTTCTGGATTTGCAGTGAAACAGCTTTCCGTTGTCACTATGTTTATTTACTTTGTGTAAATATTATCCTTTCAGGAGACTGGTGTGCGAAATTTATAATTCAAGTCAGCCATGGGATATCCCCCCCCTCTCTCTCTCTCTCTCTCTCTCTCTCTCTCT
The DNA here is from genome assembly GCA_003991915.1 of Elysia chlorotica. NCBI lineage: Eukaryota > Metazoa > Mollusca > Gastropoda > Plakobranchidae > Elysia > Elysia chlorotica. Next base: position 430,538 of record RQTK01000053.1, on the reverse strand, counting down.
CTCTCTCTCTCTCTCTCTCTCTCTCTCTCTCTCTTTCTCTCTCTCTTTCTCTCTCTCTCTATCTCTCTCTCTTTCTCTCTCTCCCTGTCTCTTTTTTCTCTTTATTTCTCACACTATCTCTCTCACTTCTCTTTATTTCTCACACTATCTCTCTCATTTCTCTTTATTTCTCACACTATCTCTCTCTTTTCTCTTTTTCTCAGTCTTTCTTTCTAGTCTATCTGACTCTGACTCTATCTCTCCCTCTCTCTCTCACTCTCTCTCTCTCTCTCTCTCTCTCTCTCTCTCTCTCTCTCTCTATCTCTCTCCTCGCCTTAAATTGTCGTAATGATACACTGAAAACAATACAATCTGAAAATCGACTAACAAATAAACACCCATACATCGCCAAACAGTCCAACTGTTAGTCTTATTAGAACTAGTAGAAGACAAAATACCCTATTACAACTAGTAGAAGACAAAATGTATAACTACATTGTATAAGCTTAACTGCTCTAGAAAAACAGCTTTTGTCTTTCATAGATCTCACGAAATGGAAAATGCCATGGAGAATTGAGAACGGAATGTTCCTGGATCCGGCCTATCCTGTGGGCAGATCCTGGCGTCAGTTGCGTTGTGAAAACTTCGACCATTAATCAATACCCAGGGTTGAAACAACACTGAACCCGAACCTGTTTTGCTTCTGACTACAAAGAAAGATAAATATTGATGCTGGTGGCGAAACATGCGCCACAGGGGGTGCTGCTCAGTTGTCTCCCCTATGGTGAGAAACAAGGCAAAGTCTAGATCTAGATTCAATCGCTAACAAGATAAAAGTAAGCTTAGGTCTTTGTACAATCACCTGTCACTAAACCAATAAGTCTTAACGAAAGAAGGGCTGGGCGAGTCAGGTGTAGGTGTTGATTCAGTTGACAATGGGCGAGAACTCTTCAAATCGAAGTGAAACGAATTAACCTTTTAGATAAAGGCACAGAGAGAATGTTGAACGCTTTGTGGAGGGCAAAAAAGGATACCTTAGTCATGCCAGGTAAAGACCAGTCTTGTTTCAACAAGTTTTATCATTTTTTTAAAACACAAAAATATTTTTTTTCGAGAGTCAATTTTGTCCATTTATTAAAATAATCAAGTCACATTGTTTTATCCTCTTTCACACTGCTTACCGAAACTTAAAACTGTGTATGCTGTTGTTAAACTATTTATCTTGTTTAATTATTACAATGTTTAAAAAAAAGAAGTCATAACAGTAGAGGGTTTTAACAATGTAAATGATAGTGTGTTGGGCCCCAACACGGGAGACACTCAGTTAAAAATAAAAACATTCACAATCAAGCGAAATGTGTTCCTCAGATTTCGTCGAACATATTGGTGACGATCGAGTGTCGGATACTGGAGACTTGGTCGTTGGCACTATTCATACACCGACCCAACCTGTCGTGTATAAACGCGGCTACCAAGGCGGGGTTCGAACTCGACCATCATGCGTCGAAAGGAGATACTCTAAACCCGGTGCTACCGCATCCTCGAATCACTAGATAAAGCTTCCCCAAAAAATCATAATTTTTATTTGGAGATACTTTTTACGGAACGCACAAATAGCAGTCTTCATTTACATCCAGGGCAAATAAATATGTTACCAAACACAATAAAAAATCTCCATTAAAAACCACCTCTGATTGTCTTGCAGATCGCGTATCACTAAAAAGATTAGTACTGAAATTTGTTTTAATATTCATTTTCATTCTAATTCAACTGCTTTTTTAAATGTGTAAATAACGATATTTTTCTATGAGAATATGGACATAGGCCTATATTAAATCCATTTTATCCCAAAGACTGTCCAACATTTTTTCTATAACTGACGCCTCATTTAGAGTTATAAAAATACCCTAAAGTCTTCGTAAAAATTATCGACTTGAAGGTTCAGCTTTCTGCCTTATATCTTTATGTAAGTCCATCCAGTGAAAAAAAATACAATTATTTGTCTGGATTCTGCATGTAGCTTCGTGTGGTAAGCTGTGACAAATTTGAATTAGTTGTGCTACGAGTACAGTCATACTGCTGTCTAAAGAGGTTCAAGGTAAAGTGTTTGTGCGGGGTAGGTTTTGGTATAATAATAATTGCTGTTTTTAGAAGTATGTTTTGAGAGGTGCAAGTTATACGAATGTTGTTCTTCGAGGTATGTTTTGCATAGTGGCAGATATATTATTGTTGCTCCTAGAGATGTAATTATGTGAAGTAGCAGTATTGTTACAGTGCGATTATATGGAAGGTGTTCTCGGAATAGCAGTTGTAATTATAGTAGCGTTGACATTACTTGTCTATGTTTGAGTAGTAGGTGGTAGTGTCGTTGATATTAACATCCAATACGTAGTTATAATCGGTTTAGTACCATTGATTTAAAGGTGTAGTAGGAATAGCAGTTGATTTCGTAACGGTGATATTAAAAGTCTATTCGAAATAGTGGTCAGTATATCTACTATAGTGAATATTTAAGGTCTATTCGGGAAAGTAAGTGGTAAAAACAATACTATCCTTAATATTTAAGTTACTATTCTAGATAGTAGTTACTAGAGTATTAATTCTATTGTGGCTGTTTTCAGTAATATTCATGCAATAGAGACTGAAAAATAATATGTTAAAGACTAGCCTTTTGTAAAAGATTAGGAATAATTATTTGAGTGAGACATGTTTAAAGACGATAAAAATGGACAGATAAAAAAAGATAAACATTATCATTGCGTGGAAAGTTTTATATTCTACTTACTGTGGAGGCAATGTATACCCCATGTGTATAAATCGCTCTAAAATAGTATATTTTTTTAAGTTTAGGAACTAAAATAATGACTGGTGTAAATTGTTCTTGAGGATCGAAAAAATCAAATAAAAAAATTAAATATACAGTGTATAAACTTCTTTTTTTATATAATTTTTTCTTAGATCGGTATTAATATAAATCTAGATGACAAAAATATAAAAGTTTGTATAATTTACGAACGTGCACCTATAAGGTATGGGCAAGCTATACAGTTTTAATCCATAACATTGAACTTTAGCTAACCTAAGACTTAGTGTAGTCCAAAGGCCAGAAAAAAAATGTGTTGAGTTTTCTCTCAACATTATGTACTGCTGTAGATGACATCCTTATGAAAACAGGACGCAAATTAAGTTATTTTTTTTTAAAACTAGTAGTGTTTTGCACAAGGCAAAGACTAAAAACGTCGAATATCATGAAGCAAGTGTCTTTGTCAAAATGGAAAGTATTGATTTTCTCTCATTCTGATTTTGAATCGTGCTATGGGCCTGTCAAGTCCATAGAATATACAACTTTTGTTAGAATTATTTCAATTCCGTTTAGGGTGAGAGTGCCAGAGTAAAATGTAAATATGCATTTATTGGAAACGGTCCATCAAACAATAATAAGAGATTTTTATTTTTATATTAAATTTTGCAACATAAATTTGTGATCGATTTGGGTCTCATCTTAACCGTTTTAACCATGCCTGTGCAAGGGGAAAAGGAGGGGGAGGGGGGAGGGTCGTCGAGTTGGAATTGGTCCATAGATTTTTTGGCAGTGCATTGAATAATTTATTGTTTTTTGCTTATGAGCTTTTACAAATAATCAAAATATTACGTCTGATTACACTAGGTTTTGGAGTGGAATCGTTCAATGAACTTGATCTTAATTCAATAGAAGAAGGAAAAGTGAGGAGAGAACGGAATGATTAAAGTCTAGAACCTTTGGTTGTTGTTTTTTTTCTTCTGGGAGTGAACCACTCCCAGAAACTGTTGACAATAATAATAAATATATTAATATCACTCCATTTGAAAAGGTTAGGACAGCACAAGTATTAATCACTGGTGCAGAAAGTTTCAGAGCTAATCGAATGTCCAGACAGGGTGAAATTATCTTGTACTCTTTGACACGCATGATCGGAGCGCGTGTATCTGGGCACAGTAAATAATTTCTTTATTCTTCCATTACATTTTTCTTACCTCTAGTTTGTAGTTAGTTTGTTTTCATTCTTCGATGTTTTCTTATTATTCTCCTATCATAAGGTTGTATAATGGATGAAATGTGGAAACATTTTGATATTTCTCCCTTTTATATTTTAAGAAAGACTTTAAGCACACAGAGTCATTTCTTACGTTATTTCCATGTACTCCTTATGCATAAAAAATATGTCCCTTCTTTATTACGACTTGAGAACCCCTGCCACTTACAACACCGAGCATTATTACACTAGACGTAATTCTCTGAGGGGATTAACAGAAGACTCAGAATACTCAGGGGTCCTCGAATAAATCATAAAGGTCCACATAATATTTCCCGGCTTAGGGTCTCTGCGTTATATGAATTAAGTAAGTCTCGAGTGAAGTACATAATTCCTACAGTGTTGACGGACTTAGTAGACGAGCATATTGGGAGATATTAAGAAGGATGTTGACAAAATACACGCATTGATAAATCTATGATTGAGTCGCACCTGACCAAGCGCATTGTACAAGAAACAACCTGCAGGCTGCATGTACATGTACCCCGTTCCCCATGATCTGTTAGACTGTAACAAAGGGATCTTCATCACGATTAACCGTGATCGAGGTTTCGACAACGTTCAACCATTACGAGTTTTGCGATCCACAGAATATAATTGATCATATAATTATACCCATTAGGTACGGATTTTTCCGATCGCCCATAGGCTCAGTAAGTCTAAGATGGGGCTATGATTGGATGCCGGTAAATATTCCCTTACCAGCCGTCTTCGGCTCCGCTAAGCTCCCCATCATCGCAAGACTTCTAATAATTCCAAGGCCTCATGGCAATGTTGCATTATTGAGTGTACTGCATTATTGACTTGTTTTCGTACTGTCCCCATTGCCCATATATAGATCTAGACAAACCAATCCCTAGGCTTAATCAGAAACAGTGCTACTGGTGTATGGAGTGGGCTAGAATTAGAGATCTTGCGTTAAAAGGGGCCCTAGCAAAACGAAGACGATAGATAAGGGAAACTGCAACGGAGTCCAATCATAGCTTTATCCTAAACTTACGGAGCCAATGAGAGATCAGAATTCTACATGCCTAAGAGGCGTGATTATGTCATACCTCATCGTTGTGTAGATCGCAAAGCGTGTATTGATATTGACCAGCATTGACCAGTGACCAGCGACAAGCGAGGCAGGCCAGTGGTCAGTCACAGTTACTGCGGGGAGTGGACGGAGTCACGGCATGCCCCGGCGCTAATCACTAGATTGGCTTGCTGTCATTAGTGTGTATCAGTCTATCACCGACATTGTTTAGCGGCCGGCTGAGGCTCAGAGGCTGCTTGTTGTGGAGGGCTTTCACGTTCACAGAGATAAGTCAGATCTCTCATTCAACGCTCAGAGCTTCGCATATACGAACCGGATTTAACGCAACTTAGTGTTTTATGTGATTAGTTCAGCACAAGACAAAGTCAAGGTGAGATTGCAGTTGTATTTATAAATAGATGTTCATTTTAGTTTAAAGTTGTTGTTTTGTTTTGTTTTTCAGACCAAAAGCAAAGTTACTGAGGTGTAGGCTACACCATAAGATGTATGAAAGTGATAATTATTTAAGGATATGTAATTTAAAATTATCCAACAAAAATTATTTACCGCATATTTTTTTAATTTTTAGCCATACAAATCTTAGAGGTTTTGAAAAAAAAATTAGGATTAGGATTTCTTCGTTTTGGAAAATTTGCATTTCGTTAAAAATTACAAAAACTATGTTTGGTAAACTATGTTACTCATTAAAACCAACAGTAATATAAGTGGTAGTAGTAGTAGTAGTAGTAGTAGTAGTAGTAGTAGTAGTAGTAGTAGTAGTAGTAGTAGTAGTAGTAGTAGTAGTAGTAGTAGTAGTAGTAGTAGTAGTAGTAGTAGTAGTAGTAGTAGTAGTAGTAGTAGTAGTAGTAGTAGTAGTAGTAGTAGTAGTAGTAGTAGTAGTAGTAGTAGTAGTAGTAGTAGTAGTTGAAAAAGAAGAAGAAGAACAACAACAAAAACAACGACATCAACATCAACAACAACACTACAACAAAAGAAAAAAAAAGGAATAGGAGGTTGGAGAAGTAGTAGTGATAGTGTAGGGTTTAAAATCTATGTCTTATACGATTTCATTTATTTACTTGGCCGAACATCTTTGTCTCTGTTTATAACTACACTAAACGTCCAACCTCTCAGATTAAGAGCCTAACATTGTCAAAGCTGTAACCGACGCTCTCAGAGCTACCCATTATGATAGTCACTGCAGTGTCCACAAGGCCTGCCCCCACTAAACACAGTTTGATAATAATATAATAGTTGTGCACATACACTAAGGCCATGAACCCTGGGTACTGAGGGCAAAGGCTTGACATTACCGTGTCATTGGTGCCAGACAGCCAGTGGAACAAGACACAGACGTTCAGATATAGACGTTCAGCGTTCAGACACAGACGTTCAGACATAGACTTTCAGACACAGAGGTTCATACACCACCAGACACAACCTGATTGATCCGTCACAGTGCTTGACTACAGACTGCTTTACATAGAACGTTTCTGGTGCGACTGTGCGTTGACAGTATGAATAATTGTGATACCGGGCCGCACTACAGTGATATAATAGGAAGACAATAAATCGAAAGACATGTTAGTGTGTTTCTATCACTCTCTTCCTTTTTTTCTCTCTCGATCTATCAATCAATTCATCAATCAATCTAAAGATCTTTCTATCTCTACATTCCCCTCTTCCTGTGGCAAAGGCAAAATTAATTTAAATTTACATGGCTCGCATTCGTGAAAACGATCAATCGATTGTTCAAGCTTAAAATCGTTAAGGACAAACAAAATGTTATTGTTTCCCTTACTACAGGCTTAAACAGCATAATTGCATTATTCCTCCCATGAATTTTGCCCTTATTTCAATTCAGATTTTAGCTTTAACTCCGCATAACATCAAAGGGATTCACAAAGATTCATACAAAGTAAGGGCTCCAATTTTTTAAAAGTAGTTACTTCTGAAACTTCTCTAGATCATATGTGCCCTATGACTGGAATTGTTCTTGGTTCAATAATGGCGTGTAATATTGTGTTCGCGAAGAAACCAAATCAGGTTTTTGTGTTAAATGTTGTAAAACTCGTAGACTTGTGAAACGAATGCGCTATGTTAATCAGAGAATCCAATGATCTTGATTTATCCAAACATGTGTGCAACATTCATACTATTTACTTTTTTTTTATTAGCGAAGGCATAGTAACAATAGCGTAAGTGATGCACTCTTATGGTACAGAACGCTTGAATAGTGTTCAAACGGTCTAACGAAATGTGATGAGATGAATGATAACCGGTGGGTCTTAAGACAGTGTGGACTCTTTAGGCAATTATTATTATTATTTGTTGCTGTTGTTGTTGTTGTTGTTGTTGTTGTTGTTGTTGTTGTTGTTGTTTTTGTTTTTGTTGTTGCTGTTGTTTTTGTTGTTGTTTTTGCTGTTATTTTTGCTTTTTGGTGTGTTTTTTGTTTTATGGATTTTATAACTGAACCATGGAATGTTTTCCTCTATTTGGAATGTGCAGTATTAAACAGTGGCATATTTCATTGTTTTGATTTTACTTTGTTTTTGTATTTGCTTTTTTTAAAGAGCTAAATACACAACCAAATGACAATCATTCTTCGTTAACCTCAATTTGACGTTTCTTGGATTGTGCAATGTCCATGTGACTTTGAAAAAATCTGTTCCATTCAATTAACATAGTGGAACACGTATCAGAAATCTATGTGTGTATTATATATGTAATCTAACAAAGCATCCCCTTTCAATTAAAAAGGATTTATAAATTGTGCCTCCCCCTAAACTTTCCATTTAGTCTAAATTTCTAAATAAATATGTGACGTGTTAAATTTCGGTAAATGGGCCGATATCTTCTCAGGAAAAGAGGTAGTACAAATGGTATCTATAATTACAAACGTCTAAAACCCTGAAGTTAGGTTATTCACTTGAGCTTCTCAAATAAAACTAGCAAGACACTGCGAATACTATGAGTCAGTGATTTGGCAAGCCCAAGGCATTTTGATTGCGTTTGACGAAACTGAGTCAGAGAGGCGGGGGGGAAATTCCTCTTCTTATCTCGTTCCGGCGATATAAAAGGCACTGGTATGGTCGAATTTATATAAATATTTTAAGTGACCTTGGTAGATAACATTGAAGGCTTAGGTGCACGGCATACTTACCACTGGAACATTAATTTGTGTAGGGGAAATAGGACGAGAAAGAAAAAGAGGAAGTATTAATGTGGATGAAGAAGATTTTCAAAGTATCGAGAAAGAGTCATATGGATAAAGGGGAGTTTTTAAGTAAAGTGTTATAAACTGTTATTATCCTTCGTTTTTTGTTTTGTTTTTGTGTTTTTTGGGCGTTTTTTTGGGGGGGTTGTTTTTTTTGCAGTATAACTTTACGTCCCCTAAGCCACTATATCGTAAAGGAATCTTCCATGATAAACTCTAAAATACACCGAAACGTATTGCTGCACAGGCATACCCATCGATTTTCAGCCCTTAATGTCCTCTGCAGCCCCGCTCTTGTCAAATAACGTTAAAGAGGTCTGGAACGCTGCCCCTCTACGCCATTAGGGCCCAAATCTCCACTCGGACTGGCACAAGAGCCCTGGACAAATGCCTGATTGGTCCTTCATTGTATCCAATTTGAAACGCTTTTCTATATTCCCTGATTCCGTGCAACAACAGGGCCTTTACGATGCCAGGTTATCAGGAATGTGTGACTGGGAGCATTGGAATGCTCGCTGTATATGAAAGTGGCTTTTTAATGAAAGTGAATAGACATATTAATGCGTCATAAAGAAGTGTAGGGTATGTAATAATAACTAGTATAACCATTCATAATATTAATGTGACGTCACGGTGCTCCTTATCAAAAAATCAATTAGCAGTCGAATCCTTTGAATTGCTGTACAAGAAACATAAGCTGTGAAAAAGATAAAGAAACAGTATAGCAAGAATAACAACAAGAACGATAAGAAAATAACAGGAAAAACAAGACAAAACAACAGCTGCAATATTAGTAGCAATAAGAAAAAACAACAAACAACAGCAACAAACAATACCAAAAAATATCATATTAATAAGAAGAAGAAGAAGAAGAAGAAGAAGAAGAAGAAGAAGAAGAAGAAGAAGAAGAGAGTGTAGTAGTAGTAGTAGTAGTATTGTAGAGGTTTTTAAAATCATTACCTGACACAATAGACACTACTAGCAAGATGCTGAAAACTAGCAGTCTGAGGCGCAGCATCTTCTTACTCACAGAGAGTTTGGGATCCAAATTCAGGCAGAATAACTAAAAACATGGAATTTCCAAACTTCAAGAAGGTCCAGGGCAATTGTTTACTCCTAAAAAAGTTAATACAAAGATGAGATTACTAAAGTCGAAAGTACAACGTTGTGGTAAACCTACCACTTAAGATAATCGAATGACAGACTTCCGACTTTGGCTTGAAAATAGTTAGACGAGCGTATTGCAGCAATGACGCTATCTCAGTGTCCTGGGAATTTTAACTAATGGTAGTATCGGTATTCTGATTATTGTATAGCCTTGTGTTGGAGGGTGACATCAAAGCCTCGCTTTTTTTTTTCGTGTCAATGCTGAGGGACAGTTAAGATGTATTACCGTTCTTTGGCCATTTTAACTATTATAGATATATATATATTAACTGAATAAACATTGAACATTAAACATGGCACATGAAACTTCAAAAATTCTAGGAATTTTCTCTTGTCACTTACAAGCACCCAGTCAGAGTCACAATCAGGGTGATACTCTACTCTGAATTCGTGAAATATTAGCTGGATTTGTTTCCCAGGCTCTCCGGAGATGGTCCAAACACACCTGGCGTTGTCCCTGTATTTGTCTGGGTAATCCGGTGAGGTGATTGTTCCATTATCCCCAGACAAAGCTCCGCCACATTCTGGCATATCAGGGAATAGATAACCAATAGCAAGAAAGTTGGTAAACAGAATAAAAATTGTAAACATGAAAGAAAAGTAGAACCTCCTAAAGGTTTAAGGAAAGGAAAAAATACCATACGTGTTCCTTAGTAATTTTCAAAAAAAAACTTTGAATTACTTTTAAATCTGTCAACTAGATTGTTTCGAGAACCAGTTTTTTTCGGTTTCTCGTTTTTATGGTTTGGTATAAACAGTAGCTTCCGATTTACATCCAGAAAAAACAACTATCAATGTATTTAGAAACCCTCTTTTACCTTAAAACCACACCTGCTTTAAGCCAACCATTAAGGTTTTAAATTAACATTAAACAGTTGTATGTAATTTTAAAATAACTTATTCTTCTCTTTTATTCCAAAAACTATTATTATTTATCCGAACCCAATCATTTCAGTTTCGTCTTCAATGGTTGCGGTACAAATATTGGTTTTGTTTTATCTTACTCTATACACAACACCGTTATCATCGAAAAACATAAACTGCATCATCATTTGTATGCTGATGACACCCAAGTATACATCCCTATAAGTGAGGGTTATGAAGACCAACAGGCACTTAAAATTAAAAACTGTTTTAATGAAATCAAAGACTGGATGCTTGTCAATAAGCTCAAAATAAATGACAACAAAACAGAGATAATTTTACTGGGCACAAACCAGCAAATAGCAAACATTGCAGTTTATTGAAATAGGCAATGCTACCATCGCTATTGAGTCAACTAAAGCTATTCGGAATCTCGGCTTTTACTTTGATCCTGATCTCTTGATCAAGACTAAAGTCACTCGGATGTGTCAAACAATGCATTATCATCTTCGGAATTTAGGGAAAATAAGAAAATTTATTTATGAAAATACTGCCAAAATTCTTGTCAACGCTTTCATTTTATGTCATCTCAATTATTGCAACTCTCTTCATTTTGGCATTCCTGATATCACTATGAAGAGAATTCAGAAAATCCAAAATAAAGCAGCCAGACTTATAACACTGAGTAAACAGGCGGATCACATTCATGAAATTTTACAAAAACTACAGTGGCTGCCCATAAAAGAACGGCTCAAGACCCTGTTATCTGGCAGAGCTCATTGAAAAATACCATCTCGCAGTTTGAGATCTGCAACTGCCAATCAACTTGTTATTCCAAGATCAAGAACTTTATTTGGGGAAAGAGCTTTTCCATCTGTGCTCCAAAGCTTTGGAATGTGTTGGATGTAGAAATTAAACAGTCACCATCTTTAAACCATTTCAAGCCAAAACTATAAACTTTCTTGTTTAAAAAAGCATATACTTAGGACGATGTTGTGGTATCTCTGGGATTATTAGTTAGAATGTGTGTGTGTGTGTGTGTGTGTTCAGATAGTATGTGAGTGTTTTTATTAATGTTAAGCGCCATAGAGCACTACTGTGGATTTTAGCGCTCTATAACTAAGTGAATTATTTATTTATTTATTTATTTATTTATTTATTTATCTTCTTCTTTTTCTTCTTCTTCTTCTTCTTCTTCTTCTTCTTCTTCTTCTTTTTCTTCTTCTTCTTCTTCTTCTTCTTCTTCTTCTTCTTCTTCTTCTTCTTCTTCTTCTTCTTCTTCTTCTTCTTCTTCTTCTTCTTCTTCTTCTTCTTCTTCTTCTTCTTCTTCTTCTTCTTCTTCTTCTTCTTCTTCTTCTTCTTCTTCTTCTTCTTCTTCAGCCCCATCTCGGGAGAAATGTTTCTCCTCCTTTAACCCCATCTCGGTAGGAATGTTGTTGAGGTATGGGCTTATAAAACAAATCTTCTTCTAATCCAACAAATTATAAAATATAACATTCTGTATGATAGAGATGCATGCTCTTTTGGTAGGCTAATGAATTACGGAAAGTTCATTGTATAATGTCAATACTATTCCAACGTGCAGCGAGACTTAAGCATAAATTTGAAGGAAATTCCTCGAAAATTGATTAAAATACTGGTGAAAACTACAGACAAATTAGATGTACTTTTAAGAACATTAATATAGGACAACTGGGTGGACAATGTTTTGCATCTTTCAACAAAGAACACGGAAGATCACACGCTGTTTTGCTATGGGAAAGGGAATTCCACAGTAATTTCAAATTAACGATTTGATGTTGGCTATGGGTTGCACTAAGAAGAGAAGGGTCCGCGTTTTGCACTGGAAAAAAATATAAAAAATATTTACCCTACAGCTATATTTCTCCACAAGATGGGAATAAAAAGTAACAACCATTGCGGACACAGCAAAGAAGTTTATACAATTGCGGTTTATTCTGGCAAAAGACTGAATCTAACTGCTCCAGCCATATTGCTAGCAAACACACATTCTGAGTTATTGGAAGGACAATACAAGTTCTATATCATACCATTCTTGTTGGAAAAATGTCTATCTAAAAAAAGAAATATGGCAAAGGTTAACATCTAATAAATATATTTAAAAATGAATGTCATTATTTCCAGGACGGCATCTAAAGAACCACAGCTGTAGTCATGCGATCTTATACATAATGCTATGATAACCTATTGGAACAAAAACCCCGGTGCTCAACCTCCAACAACTTTATATTAATGGCATTGTCGTACAATTCATGATCGTAAACAAGTCCTTTAGCTTATACATGTATTAAATTGCCTTTGAGATTCAAACAAAAATAAAGAAAAGGATATGAATAGCGGAATGAATAACAGGAAAAGGAGCAAAAGCCTATCAAAAGATTCGGGAAAAAGTATTAAGCTTGTTAAATCTTTCATTTTGTATCTATACTGTAGATACACGTTTAGCGTTTGTGCTTCTTTAAATATTTTATCAAAAAAAATTTATTGAAAACCATGTTATTAAGATATCTATCGGATGAAAAATGTAAGAGGACAATTCAAATACTGCTTTTTTTTACTGAGATTCGAAAACAAGGTCTAATGCTTTGTCTTAGTAAAAGAAAAAAGAAAAAAATGCTAATAAGAGGGGGATGAGCTTAGGATGCTGGTTGAAGTTCAAACCACTGACTCTATGATCTGTGTTTAAAGATGGACATTCCAGGTTCGAAAGAACACTTATAAAACTTTAAAAGTGAGAAAATCCGGACAACAACCTCCATAGATAAAATCATTTATTTATTGATTAAAAAACGGTATATTTTATAAATATGAATCCTGATTACTGTCAATAAAATAAATAAATATAAACATTATATAGTTATCATAAAAACTTTGATAAATGGCCTATAAGTTATAACTTCAAAAACACATATGCTTAAACAAAACAGAGCTAAAAAGAAAAAAGGACAGCGTGCTACCGACTGCGCATTCTTGCCCCGTTTCTAAAGCGTGTTATATGTCTATGCAAAAAAAAAACAAAAAAAAAAAAAAAAAAAAATAGCGGGTATAAAGAGTTTGCTTTTACCTTGGTTTACACTATCTTGTTTTTAGCTTGTACTTGGAAGAACGATCAGCGCTGACTGAAGCTTTAACGATTGAAGCATCGCACGCAGAATAGTGCAAACCAGTAGACAACAGCCACGTATGAGATTTAGAATTGCATGCTTAGGGGAGACAGACGCTACACCAATTGAGGCGCCCCCCTCCTTACCCCCGTCTTTCTTTTTTTTTTTCCTGCACGTTATACACGTTTTGACAGGAAACCGATGATGCTAAATTTCAAAACCTAAAATAAACTGTGCATTTGGTTGCGGCTGTGACAACAGTTGTTCACGAAAATTGTATTTCTGTCAAAGTTAATTACTTAGCTTTCGGTTATGTGCGCGCTTGTCCAATATTATGAATTGGGCATAATATATTTTAGTACAACAGAAAAAAGCATGTCGAACAAAACGATCTAAAACAGCATATGCTTTATGTTGGACCTATGAATACACATGTTCACAAAGATGGCAGTGAAGTCCAAATAAATTTATTAGCTTTAGTTTTGAATAGTTCAAAAAAAGTCTAACCAATTAATCACATACGTATCGTATAAATAAAAGCATCGCACTTTTGTAGATTTATGCAGATCCACACACTTATATGTAAGGGGTGCGGCTCACCATCCTTTTGATTTATGTAGTTTATTCTATAATTATTCTCTATCTTCCTCTCTATAATTATTCTCTATCTTCCTCTCCCCCTCTCCCTCTAGCCTACATGTATTTCTCGATCTTTCTTCATCGGCTGAAAATATTTATGTAGTTTATTCTATAATTATTCTCTATCTTCCTCTCTATAATTATTCTCTATCTTCCTCTCCCCCTCTCCCTCTAGCCTACATGTATTTCTCGATCTTTCTTCATCGGCTGAAAATATACCAACTCATACATGCATCCTGGCCATATAAAACTTGATAACTTGATCTGTGATAGTCTGTGTTGGACGACCGCCATTGTTTTCCGGCTCTCGATTCAAAACTTTAAACACACTTTTCTCCAGAATGCCTTCATAAATATAGATCTAAGTTGTATATTTAGACTCAGATAGTAATAAAATAGGGTCACAATAAAAATGATATATGAAAACAGCGTAGATTTTTAAATATTTGAAACGTTAACTAATCGCATAACCGCTGGGCACAATTTGATCTAGATAGCTGGCCAAGCCAGAATCTAGGCTCGCATGTATGTGCGAAGAGCGACTCCCCGCTGGCCGGTGACCTTTGATCCCGGCATCACATGCTTCGGCTGGCATCTGTGTTGGGCTGTGTTTATCTGTGTGCGTATACCATGATCGACAACTTTGTCTTATGATACTGTCGACCCACGCTTGGTGTTCTTTACACTTAGTTTGACGCGTAAGGCCAAACATGCCTAGACTGGTGGTCATTTCACACCTACTGATATTATTGTACTGTAGGCCTACACAGTAGATGCCACTGTATTAATAATAATTATTATGATTCTAGCCAGAACAGTGCCATTTAATTATGATTGTTCTGTGGAACTACACATTATGTATTAACTAGTATGAATTATGTGATTGACAATGTCTAACACACGTTTTCTTATTTTCCACCTTTTTCCAGCTGATTGATTGCTGGGCATTTTGATTCCATTTTGACTCCTATCATTTTGTTGTAGACTATCCATAACTATCCCTATCCATTTTGATTCCTATCATTTTGATGTAGACTATCGATTACTATCCTTATCCATTTTGATACTTACTATCCGATAACTATCCTAAACATTACTATCTATCTATACCTTCTCTATCATAGGGTATTGACCGTAGTAATTGTTTAACTTGTTGATGCACTGATTTTGATTATTGATCTTTTGTTTATAGTACAATAAAGGAGTTGATTGTTGGTATTTTTAACTCTCCTTCTGACTGAGTTCTGTCGTTGTCAGTTGTTGTCCTAAGTTTTACTGTGTATTATACCGCTCTGTATAGATAGGGAGCAGTGGGCATTGAACCTCACTGTACATACTCAAACGAGCTCAGAGTGTAAACTCTCTAGGATTGCATGGTCACTTAGGGACGCTACCATAGTGCTGACCTGCAATCAACGTAGAAGTAGAGAGTAGAGAAGTAGTAACCACATATCCCCGTAGTGGGTGGGTTGTACTTCATATATATTGTGGACGGGCCTAAAGACTGACGTCTGACAATTTTTTTGTGCCTAGAACATAATTATTATTTCTTTAAGTATATATATATATTGGTTATGAATAAGCATAATTAAGTATAATTAATTTCCTGAATGACCCCGTTATAAGACAAAGCTATTTAATGTTGAAATATTTTCGAATTGTTTGCACTATTGCTCTGTCATATTGTAGTATCCCTGACAGAACCAAAATCAACCTTGATCATTATAGTATATTGGTCAAGAAATAAGCATTCATTAAGACTGTACTGGTAAAACTCATTTCTTTAGAAACAAAAATTAATGCAAATCGATAAGTATGATACGCTAATCGTATTGGTTCCCCTCTCCGGGTTCCGAAGGTCTAAGAACCTTGACAATTTGACAGAGCTGAAGTAAGACCAGAAGCCTCTATATAAATACAAATAACAGAAAAAAAAGAAACACCCAATGGTGTTTTAAAGAAATTCCACAGGAAAAAAGAAAGCTTGAACATGGCTACACTAGTTGTTTTTTTTATGTTGGCTAGTTATGTATACTCTTTCAATTCTGTAATTCTCTCTTTTTATTATTCATGCATTCAGAATGTCGGTCGACAACGTAATCTTAAAAGCAGGAAAGACGTCATTAGGTCTCTGCATTGCAGGACATGCGCAAAAATCACATCTAAATCAATCCGCCGTTTTGCCTTCTCGGCGTCTTGATGTGGTCTGGCTCTTATAAACGCGCGCTTATCACGAAATAATCCCTGATTTGTAAAGCTAATGCATCGCGGTTTGCAGATTTGCTCGACCGTCTCCTAGTTTCGCCTGATCCTCTAGATCTGCATCGTTTCATGTGGATAAAAAACAGGCGCCTTTCTCTGAGTTAATTCAAATCTCACTAATAAGATTCTACACGAAACGTAGCAAAAACAGAGGAGCGGTTAAAACGGTTTGTATCTCGTCTGATTTCTATTCAATGAATTGTTTTTTTCCTGCGCAACGTCTTCTTAAATGAGGAAATAGTGAAGAAAGGCTAAGGAAGAAAAGGATTGTATAACTGTTTGGTATCTAATGGCATGTATAAAACTTGTCCTCTTTGCATGAGATTCAATTTTTGGTTAAAATATGATTTTTTAAGTTCTTTCAGCAGGGGCATTTATGTCCTTAACACAAATAATCTTTGGTTTAATTTTAGGAATGTTTTTTTTTTTTCAGAGAAGATTTATTAGTTTTAAATAGCGTTTATGACATTGTTAAAGAATTAGAGAATAATCAATTTTTAAATAAAAAAATCATAGCTGTCTCCTCATTTTACTAAATAGCAAAACTGTGTGCTAAAGAATCAAACAGCATATTGTTGATGTTGTTTTTTGTTGTTGTTGTTTTATTTCAATCAAATTTGAGTTCACTCTCTATGTCTCTATATTTGAACTTGGCTAAAAGATGCGAAAGATGCATTTTACCTGACAAAATATGCCTCATAAGGACATTGTCGTGGGTATATAAAGTAATGTAGTAGATGCCCATAACGGTCAAATGGTTTACTCCATCCTTTGATTTTCAAAGTTTTATTCTATACACGGAATGTAGATTTTTGTAAAAGCTTCTTCGCCCCATTTTTCGAACAAATGATTATTCTATCATTTAATTAACATGATTATTTGTACATACCCTTGTACGATTAGCACCATTTTTATTTCAGAAGATAAAATCAGAATGTTTCAATTTAAAGCTGTAGTGTAATAAAATTTCGTTGCCTTTTGTGATACAATTTCAGTTCATGTTTATCAGTTAAAGCAGAGAAGCAAAAAAAAAAGCAAAGAAAATGCATGAATGGTTCCATTAGCTTTCAAATGTTACATTAAGAGCCAAATTCCATTCAAAACATTTTACAGTGTATGTATATCTACCCTCAATATTATCTATAGTCATCGTACTTTTTTACATCAACAGGTTCAATCCCTACTTCCACCGAGAAACAGACCCTATCTTAATTAACCATTGTAAAATACCCCGCGGTCATCAGGGCGTGTAAAAAATGTATACAAAATAAATCTGATTCGACACCATGATTACAAACATGCAAGAGAAGCGGTGGACAATCGACACTACAAGTTATGCGAACCACAAATCTATAATGGATTACATAATCACGCCCTTTAGTAGTAAAGCTTTTTGTTGGCTTTATCGCTGATTGGTTCCGTAAACCAAAGCAAAACTATGATTGGATACTTGTGCAGATTCCCTTACCTATCGTCTTCGTTTTCAATGTGCTTCGCAATCGTAAGGCCTCCACTAGTACTAGCTTCGGCACCGGAATTCATAAGGGCCGAGACACCGAAAACACAGAGACAGGCCATTTAAGATCCTACAGGCATGTCCTGTCTAGATGCAACAAGAGGCGCTGATACCAAACACCCCTATGCGCTACAGGACATGTAGTGCTTTCTCTTGTGCGCCCAGCGGGGACCCGTCTCCGAAATATCCCACCAGGCGGCGCCACTGTTTGTTGATAGCCACCGCGATCATCGACCCTGGCACCAGATTCGTATCGTCTGCTTGCGGTACATACAATTACATGTAGTCTCCGAACAATAGCGGACCTGCGAAGACGAGGCCGTAAGAAGAACGAAGAGGATTGTAACGAAATCTCAAGCCTAGACTTACAGAACCGATGAGCGATCAGAAAACCCATGCCTAAGGGACTTGATTAAGTCATCTGTAAATCATTGTGTGTCTCGTAAGGCCTCGAATCTTTGCTGCATCCTGTATCTATCTAGTCGGGCTGGTGTCATTATGCTGAATATGGTGTTTGACCGTTTGTTCCGACACCCTGTGTCAACACACTTCTCTTTCAGTAGCGTCACAATCTCAAAGGCAGTTGTTGTTGTTGTTGTTGGGTTGGTTTAACGTTAAACATCTGTTGTTGTTGTTGTTGGGTTGGTTTAACGTTAAACACCAGCATTATATAGGCTATATTGTGGACGGGCCCCAAGACTGACGTCTGACAATTTTATGTGCTGCCACACACGAGACAGGGCGGGGATACCATGACTCCTGTCTCAGCTGGTCACATTAAACTGACACCGACCTCACCAGTAGGGAGCGAAATCGCCAGGGCTCGAACTCGCGCTTTTTGCGTCGGAAGCCGATGTTCTACCCCAGGGCCACCGCGCCCCATCTCAAAGGCAGAGGCTCAACATTGCTTTTTTTAAGAAAATTACTTGCAGGTGGTTTGAAGTAAGAATTGTGTGTTTTATATTCTTAACCAGTGAAGTGTTGAGATATGATTTTTTCAGCTTCCTTAAATTTTCTTTGTTAGCGGTATACAATAATGTAATTAGTCGACCACAATGGAAAAATAGAAGAGCTAATCTAAATAGTTATCTATTGTCGAATCAAAGTAAAAAGTAATTTCTAATGTTAAATAGTTTTGTTGAAAAATGTAAGAAGTCTTTTGATAAGAACATGTACATCAGAATTAGAGCGTTTATTATGGTTTTATTTGCAGGGGCCTTTTGGATTAAACTCTTTTCCTCTTCTTCCGTTTAATAAAGAAAAGGGTGTCTCTCTCTCTCGCTTGTATAGGAGAAATTGTGGAACATAAAGATCTAAGTTACGCCGTGTTGTTAATTGGCTACATCAAGTATTAAAAAAATTCTGGATGTCAAATCATTGTCTTTTTCAAAAACTTTTGACCTAATGTGCAATGTACAGAACATGAATCAGGGACTAACATTGTTGGTGAGGCGTTTTCTTTTTTTAAATACCAATGTAGCGGATTATTTCATAATTTCAATAAATGTATCAAAGCTAAAACAACACTTGTATATACACGGTGTTCGGCACATAAATTATGCTAATCTGTTCGTAAAAAATTGGGAAAATAAGACCTAAGTTTTAAGATCTTGACATTTTAA
>RQTK01000053.1:386056-406056 GCA_003991915.1 Elysia chlorotica | reverse complement strand
CTCTCTCTCTCTCTCTCTCTCTCTCTCTCTTTCTCTCTCTCTCTTTTTCTTTTTTTTCCTTCAGTCTTCATTGTCGTCGCGTCGCCTTTGTCAATATTTTTGTTACAACTTTCTTTCTACTTAATTTTTTGTTGAGTATGTTGCCTTTTACTATCCCCCCCCCCCACCGCCTTATCCAACCCCTTTATTGATATTTTTAAACAACCCTCTGTTTTGGTGTACCCTTGAAACCGCTGCCTAATATTCTAATCCCACCAAATTTCGTAGAATAAAAAACATTAGTTTTTATCCTATTCGGAATGGTTTACCTATCATGTGGTCTTCAACTTTTTATCTTAAAATTCCTTATCATCGCATTCTACGTGTAGTAAATAACGATACTTTTAAAGAAAGTGAAATAAATGTGTTTTACAGATGAAAATAAACTTCGGTCTACGTAAAATGTTTCAAATTAGCATATATAATGCGGAACATGTTTATGATTCATTATATTTATTGTATTTGTAATACGCATTGATGAAAATTTACACATCTAAATCACAGTAGTGAAAATTATATTCGTAAATAATGTGGTATATTATCAGTTCATCTAAGAAATAAATATCTATATTAAGATTACATTACTATACATTTATTTAAATATCTACTTGTTAAAGTGATAATGCTGAAGCAATATCTAACAGATAAAAATTCATCATGGTATCGACTTATTGAGCCTTCTTCAGCACAATGACAAGGAACAGTTTACAGACATCAACAGAGGTTTAGTATATTGGACTTAGATAGAGCAGGTGATAGGTAATATCTCAGACTAACAGAGCCAATGAGCGGCAAGAGTTGAGTTGAGTTGGTTTAACATCCACGTCACCACTATATAAGCTATATTGTGAAGGGGCTCCAAGAATGACGTCTGACAATTTCAACTGCTGCCACACACTAGACAGGGCGGGGATACCATGACTCCTGTCTCAGCCAGTCACAATAAACTGACACCGGCCCAACCATTACGGACCGAAATCGACAGGACTCGAGCCACGAACCTTTTGCGTCGGAAGCCGATGTTCTACCCGAGGGCCACCGCTCCCCCCATAAAGACTCAGACTCACACAGTACCCGATAGACCCACCCAAACCTGGATGATGCCCACAGCTGCCGTTGATTGTTCCAGGTAAAATCCTCGGTTCCAGACTAGCTGAATCCAAGATGCGCGGGGAGTGCTACAGGCCTAGAGAGTGTCCCTGCCTCGCCCCTGATTGCACCTGATCCATCATGTCCTGGCCTCATTTTCCGGCCCGTCTCCTCTCCTGCGCCTTCTGGCTCACCCCGTTTAGGTGTTTTTTTTCGAAATTCCTATTAAAAAGTTTATTTTTCACTTTGCTTTTCATATTAATTTTTAACAGTTTTTTTTATTTTTCACTTCTTTAATTTTTAGTTGGTTGACTTATCTTCATCTTCATATCATATAGCCATAAATATCCTTTTTATGTAAGAATAGCATTTATATAATTAGTAATAGATGTCTTTCTCTTTTTCTCTGCCTATCTGTCTGTTTGTCTGCATGTCAGTCTGTATGTCAGTCTGTCTCTCTGTCACTGTATTTTCCATTCTGTCTGTAACCTCTCTATATATCGTTCTCTCCCTATCCTACTCCCTATGCCTGTCTTCACCATCTTCATTATCATCATCACCATTATCTTCATCATCATCATTATAATCCTCATCATCATCATCATCATCATCATCATCATCAGCAGCAGCAGCAGCAGCATCATCATCTCTATTTTTCTTAGTTTCTCTCTCTCTCTCTGTCGGCCTCTCTCTCCCTCTCTCTCTCTCTCTCTTTGTCTCTCTCTTTTTTTTTCTTTGTGCATCTGTACACCTATTCCAATAAATTTCTACATTTTTTTTACTTTTCTCCCTTTTCCCCCTTTCTTTTTCACCCTCACCACCATAATGATTCCAATTCTCCGCTTTTCGTCGCAGCTGGCGAGCTAGAGCTAGATCGCAGGTCTGTTCCTCGGACCGAAACTAAAATAATACACTGTAGCGGGGAGCCTAGGATAGCATGGGATAATCTGGATAGTCCGGATAGTGTGGATAGTGTGGATAGGCATCGCAGACTAGCAGGCTCAATTTACCCCTCGAGCACTCACCCACACAAGATATTCTTTACGGCCTGCGTTTTTTTCAGGTGCATTTTTTAAAAGCTAAATTGTTTTTTGTCGTGCGTTATTAATTTCGCTTGCTACTCTTTTGCCGCATCATTAACACGAGATTTGTTTTCTTTGTGTAAAATGTTTCAATGGAGTTGTTCCGAGAGAATGAGAGTTCGGGTTACCTGTCAATTGAGAGTGATGGTTCTTGGCGATTATCGGGGGGCGCGGTGGCCCTGGGGTAGAACATCGGCTTCCGACGCAAGAGGTTCGTGGTTCGAGCCCTGGTGATTTTGCTCCCATCTGGTTGGGTCGGTGGCTGAGACAGGAGTCATGGTATCCTCGCCCTGTCTCGTGTGGCAGCGCATAAATTGTCAGACGTTATTCTTTGACCCGTCCACAGTATAGCCTATATAATGTTTATGTTGTTGTTATTGTTTTTCCTGGACAATATTTTTTTTTATTAAAGATGCCTTTATTTAATTATTGTCCTTCTAGTGTTTTTGTCCAAATTCACGTCTCTCTCTCTCCCTCTCCCTCTCTCTCTCTCTCTCTCTCTCTCTCTCTCTCTCTCTCTCTCTCTCTCTCTTCATTTTCTTCCACTTTTCCTCCTAATTTCTAATTTCTGTTATTTTCATACATAACCTAAATTACATTACACATCTTTTCATGAGCCTTTCTTTTCAAACTCATAATTCTTTTTTAAAGACTCAATGTATTTCTAAAATCCTCATTTGTAATACATGTACCTCTACAGCTATTCTCTTTTCGCCTGAGTAGCAAAACTCTAATTACTTTAAAAGCACCCAGTTTGAGCCGAGTCTGGATCCAGCAATAGCTATTAAGTCTAAAAGCAAAACAAGTCATTAAACTTAGTGGATGAACCGAGAACGGAAAGAAAAAAAGCACAAAAAAACGACGAGACTAGAAAAATATAGAAGCCCTTGTGCATCCGATTTAGAGAACAATGTATTGAGATCTCCACCAGTTTTAGAGAACAATGTATTGAGATCTCCACTAGACAGTTGGGTATCTGGAGACAAAAGCCGACATTAAAAGCCTTGCGATATTGAAGTCTATAGCGGAAACGACGACGATAAGTCGTGGAATCTTCACCTGCGTCCATTCATTTCGGTAGTTTTATCAACCCTAGATTTACGGAGTCATTCAGCGATCAGAAAATACTACATGTATCTGAGTTAAGGGGCGCAATTATGTTATCCGTTAACGTCATACGAATCGCAAAGTCTAATCTGTGAGCTTGGAGAATCTCCATGATCCAGAGTCCAGGCTAGACACTCAGATCGAGACAGCTCCCAGAGAGAGAGAAAGAGAGAGAGAGAGAGAGAGAGAGAGAGAGAGAGAGAGAGAGAGAGAGACAAGACAAGCCTATTGGAAACACAGAGGGGCGAGTGATGTATGAGGATGGATCTGTCCAAAGCTCTGGTTTGGCAGGACGGGGGAGTCGCATCATTTGAAATATTAATGTTCTGAAACGGAGTACCGTACAATATGGTACTCACTCTATCCGACGATTTGAGACGTGGAAAAAAGTAAGAAGAATGAATGAAAGATGAAAAAAAGGTAGAAAGGAAGAGGGAGATGGGACGTTTAAGAAGAGTAAAATGAAAGTAGATAGTGAGAAAGATGATGAGTATAAAAGAAGGGGGGTGATATAGAAAGAGAGTGATATAGAAAGAGAAAGATAGAGAGAGAGAGTGAGAGAGAGAGAGAGGGGGGGGGAGTGAAGAGGAAAGGAGATGGACTGACAAAAATGAATTAGAGAAATGGGTTGCGAAAAGAATCCAGAAGAGATATGTGTAGAATTAGATGAAAATGTAATAGAGAGAAAAAGAGAGACAGAGAGAGAGAGAGAGAAAGAGAGAGAGAGAGAGAGAGGGAGAAGAAAAGAAAGAGATAGAGAGAAAAGAGAGAGACCATAGAATACGTAAATCCCGTTTGTAGAGAAAAAGAGAGAGAGATAGAGAGAGAGAGAGAGAGTGATGGCTATGACAGCTGCAGTATGCCGTATGCGTCGCTTCATGGATTAAGTCCGATTAGAGTGAGGCGATTATCTCACAGACAGGTGAAAAGCTTTTATTCCGTTCAAAACAAGTCCTCAACAAGTCCTCAAAGACTTTTGATTTAGAAAATGGTATTGAAGTTCAGCCCTTGAGTTCTGGTTGTATTGGGAATCTCCAATCATGAGTTTATATAGTGTAATTTGTTTAATGTCTTTGGTATTTTGGGGAGTTCAATTGTGTTTGAAATACCAACATATCAGCCTCAAATATAATTATGGTTTTGACTTAGTGATGAGTTCAAACATGTTACGCAATTAAGCATGTATTATAATGTAATGAAATAATGTTTAGAAACTTTACGAAGCGTTTTACTCGAGGTGAATTTGTATTAAATTGCAATGCTGGACTCGTTTTTGGTAGCGGTTATTTGTTTTGACATGAAAGTCAATTTTGTTTAGACATGTAGGAATTAGTTAACATTTAAGTACGAGTGGCCCAGTTTTCCATACAATTATTAAACCTTGACTTTGTTAATTAGTGACATTGTTTGACGGGGGGCGTGAGAAGGTCATGAACTAAGTCACAATGTCTTGAAAATGAATATAATAAGAAGAAAAAGTCATTATTTCAATATATGTATCTAGAATTATACATAACTTTACAGCAAAAGAAGTTTGTGTGCATTCAAAAAGTTAGTGTCTTAAGGCAAATTTGCTCTGTAAGCGAAATTTATTTTCTGAATAAAATAAAATCATTAACTTTGTAGTCAGTCAAAGATATTAGAAGATGATTTGCGATTAACTGATAGATAATGACGAAGACCAGCATAGAACTTACTCAACGTCATATAACGTAATATATATGAAATACGACGTCAAAGAGCATTTTTATAGCTTCTATTGTTTTGTGATCTTATAAAACCATTACACATTAATTTTACCTAGTGAGAGTAATGATATTACTTTCCCCACATGCACAAAATAACAGCAACATTAATTTAAAAAAATGTGAACAACAGCAACAACAACAACAATATAAACAACAAAAAACAAGCAGAAAAATCAAGAAAGCGAGATTATTCTTTCCGTTTTCAAAAGTTCCGTTTTTTCTGTTTTTTACTCTATATTAATTACAATACTGAAAAACGTATTCGTTCTTTTAAGCTTGAAAGTAAAAATAATAAGATGTAGCTTATTTTGATAATGAAAATATTCTCGGAAATCCCTCTTCACTCTTAAAAAATATAGTTTAACATCTGGCAACTCTTTACTGTTCTTTCGCACTTACACTCTCTCATTTTCTCTCTCTCTCTCTCTCTCTCTCTCTCTCTCTCTCTCTCGTTGTATCTCTCTCGTTCTATCTCTCTCTCTCTTCTCTCTATCTTTCTAACTCTGGATAATCTTATTTTTTTACTCGAATAACCTTCACATTTCAATGAGATCAGCTGAGAGAGACTAAATAAAACAACACAGATTGAATCAACAAAGTGTTTGTTATGACAGTAACTGTTCTGAAACTCGGAGAAATTTAACGCGGTCTTAACTCGTGTTCGAATGCAGCTTCAAAATAAAAGAGAATAAAAAAAACACCGCTTTGTTTCTAGTAAATGTTTTGAGTTTTTCGTAATTTAGTACACCGGACAACCCCAAATATTTAACTTTTTTAAGGGAGTGTGTTTGAAATTCCCCTATATTTATAGTTCGAGAAAATAAATGTTACTTTGAAATAAGTCATCGTGACCCACACTGCTAATTAATAATCGCTGGGACAGTTTGACCTCGGCTACAGAAAAGTTTGGGGTGAGTTGGTTTAAGTGGTGGATGGAGCGATTCATTTCTGGGGATTTTCCGACTTTGATCTCAAAATCGGGCAAAACTATTTATCGGATTTCGTCCTCTACAACTGGTTGGAATCAGTGTCAGTATAAATTACTTAATATGTCACCGGCTGAGACATGAGCTTTAGTGTACCGGCTTCTCTCAGTGCGGCACCGCTTTTTTATTGTCAGACATTAGCGTTGAGATCCGTTCACGATATTTCTGAGCTGATGACGTTGGAATCGAGAAACCAACCAACATACCAACCAAGCAATTTCGGCCCCAATAACTAGTTACGTATTATGAAGTCTTGTGATCATATTCTTTTCATAATCCTTGCCATACTTTAATGATTTGAGGTTAAGACCCTTACTTGTAATTGCATCAATTTCAATAGCAGTCTGCAAATTGTACTTTAAATCCATAGCGTAGCTAATGGGCTTGCTACTCTGCTTAATGTAATAATCCCTTCTAAATCCAAGAATAATTTGATTTCTTTAAAACAAGAACATGTGAAGCTTTTTTTTTTATTTGTTACTTTGAAAAAGTATCCTGGATCAGGTGATAAGAATTATAAAATTGTATTTTTGTATTTTGTACAGTGTAAGTTGTTGTGTTTTTTTTTGTTTTTTTTTTCTTTTTGTCTTTTTTTTGTTTGTTTGTTGTTGTTTTTTTTTTGGGTGTGATTTTTTTTTTCAACGATGTTCTGAACCTATGAAACTACCATGCGTATGTATTATGCAAAGTTGTAGACATAACAATGAATTTGCCTTTTGAATTGCCATTCTGAGTTCGCCCAATAATTATGCATAAAGGGAAAAAAAGGATATGTGTATAGGGGTGTAAACTCCATTACATAAATTAAAACTGTTCCGATTAAAGTGCTATAGGATATTTCAAACTGGTGTTTGGTTCACTTTAAAGTTAAAAGGGCAAAACAAAAGTACGGGCTAGTTTTATTAATTCATTAAGTGAAAATACAACTAAAACAATATTCAAAAATTTACACCAGATCATGGTAACCTCAACAACGAAAGAAAATTAATGTCGGATTAAAGTCCAGTCCTTGCACATTTTGAAAAATCCTGGGTCAGAAAAACAGGTCAATGGTTAAAAGTAGACGTATTTAGTGGCAAAAATAAATTGGTGGTTAAAAAAACATTTAAAAGCACAACACAAAAAAACAAAACAGCTGAGTAATTTAGTTATCTTTTGTTTTAACTAGCACACGTGTGGCTTGTGTCACTCGGTGCAACACACTGTATACTATTATTATCATTTTTTTAATTTATTTTTAGGATATGGGAAATTCCCCCTAGAGAAATACACAAAGGTTTGCATTTAAAACGAGGCTATACACAAAAAAGCAACAGGAAAAGTCACTGAAAGAAGCAAACATTGGGATTTAGAGTTAAATGCAGTTTTGTCGTTAAACTGGTTTTTGACAGTTGGTGCGTTTAAGAGTTGGTAAGAAGGGTGAAAAAAAAAACAACAACTACACACTCTGAATATCATCATGTCGTACCTCCTAACAGTGATAAAAATTTAACAGAAATAGACTACTGTTACTCTGAGCAATTACAATAAATTTCAGTTAATACAATATCATGTTATTATGCATTATGACCAGTGTAATAATAAACGTTATTATTGTTTATATAAATATTTATACACATATTTTAAAATTATATTATAAACGTTTAAGCTCATTGTTTTTAAATACATGTAATGATTATTCTTTAACTACCTTGCTTTGTAGCTAAGGTAACCACGATGACAATTTTCTTAAGGTGAACAATGCAAGCATCAAGTATAAAGTATTAACTGTCCTAAAACCAATGGGCACAATATAGCCGTTAGCTTGCTGTCGTGCGTTAAAAAAAAAACTATCTCACTCTGTCTTATCTTATATGCAGATTGTAAGTAGGAATTATATCATAGAGCTCAAGCTTTAGGTAGTGTACAGTGGTGGTCACGTAGTAGGCAAGTCTAATCGCGCCCGTTGCTTGTCTTGTAGTAAAATCAAGATTATGGTTTTTCCTAGTGATGTTTGCGTCTTATTTTGTGGAAGACTATACAACGCAATGAATGGTAGTAGTATACTCTTAGCACTAAATCCAATGCAACTTAGGTACTCCCTAGAAGAAAAGAAAGTCCTTCAAAATCCGAGATAAGGGCACCGCAAATCAAAACCCAAAACTAAAAAAAATTAAGCAAATATGATATTCAAATAGGCTCCTTATCTTGAGTATCATACCGCACATTTATTTATTCCAGAAACTGAATATTAACTTGACTTTTCCTCTCATACCGTACATTCCTTTATTCAAGAAACTGAGTATCAAGTGACAGATCTGAACAAGCTGGTATCACAGCCAATTAAGGTTGTGACAGGTCCCTCAGACATCCGGAAATGGACCTGATGCATACGACGCTTCACTCAGTGTGATGTTTTAGTTCTTCTGTTGTTGAGTTGTTGTGTTGGTTTAACGTCAAACATCAGCTCTATATAGGCTATATTGTGGACGGGTCCCGAAACTGAAATCTGACAATTTTATGTGCTGCCCCAAACAAGACAGGGCGGGGATACCATGACTCCTGACTCAGTTGATCACATTGAACTGGCACCGAATCAACCAGTAGGGAGCGCAATAGCCAGGGTTCCAACCCGGATCTTTTGCGTCGGAAGCCGATGCTCTACCCAAGGATTACCACGCCCCCCGTTTTAGTCCTGTGATTCTATGGTATGGAATTGTGAAGTGGTCGGAATCGTCGTGCAAAATAAAGAGTAATGTTCTACTGTACAATATATTGAAGGAAAGAAATGAGTGGTTGTTAGTGACATTGAGAAAAATTGACCAATTCAATCAATTCCAATTGATAATACCTGTATTTTTCCAATGGTCTAAATGAAAAATGAATAAAAGCTTTCTTTAATTATGTATTCTTCACAAGCTTTGCTCACAGTCATTAACATTGTTAGTAAAAATGATCATGCTAATTGACGCAATTGTAAGATCATAATGGCGTTTTGTACGTGGTGCTTTTTGTTGTTGTTGTTGTTTTTTGTCGTTGTTTTTTTTTTTTTTAGTATCATATTAGGTTGGGTTCGTCATTATTACCAATATAAACACTGCGACTTATCGATATGTCTAATAATAACTTTTAAAACACATATTCTCTCTCTCTTTCTCTCATTATCTCTTATCTCTCCGTCTCTCCAGAAACATTGCAGCATATAAATCTAATCATTTTTATATTTTAGTCTCTTTTTCATCGACTGAGAACTTGTTATCTGCCTGTCTGTCTGTTTGTCTGCCTCTGTCTGTCTGTCTGTATTTCTCTCTCTCTCTTTCTCTCTCTCTCTCTCTCTCTCTCTCTCTCTCTCTCTTTCCCTCCTTGCCTTTACATAAATCATGCAATAATTTGCTATTTCACTCTCATCGCAAAAAAGTACCCTGCATCATAGTATTTTCCCATATTTCTGTCCTTTTTTATTTTGCATCCCCCAAAGATGAGCCTCAGGAGAGATTATCCAGCAGAGGGTCGTGCCTAACGTTAACCTTAAGGCCATTTGCTGAGACAGACATCACAGACATCACCCTGTGCCCCGGCATCATTTTTGGGAATCGGACGCTTCACCCTTTTGGATAAGCCCCTACGCCTGGAGTCTCTCGGGCTCTCTCGGGCTCTCTCGGGCTCTCCCAGGATCTCCTGGGCACCAAGATGCGGGAAGAGTCCCTATGGAAGCCTCGGGGAGAGATAGAGAGAGAGAGAGAGAGAGAGAGAGAGTGCCCAGCGTACCAACACGGAATGAATAATCCACTGCTCAGTCCTCCCTGGGCTGTATGCACCCGGAGATCCCCGATACGCCTGGCAGATAAGCATCCCGACTAACCAGCCAGTCAGTCTTCTCCGACTCTCCTACTTATTCCAAATAAAAGAATAAAAAAAACCCGGCGAGCAAAAAGTCCCCGATCTGATGAAAGTTTTGTCATCTGACAAGTCAAGGGAATATCATCTTTCCCGTTGCCAGGACGACGAGCGGGCTTCGCGGGCGTCTCGAGCGTCGCGGGCCAGCCAATCGCAGGAGCTGCCACTCACACGTGACAGCTCCGCGGAGATAGGATAATCACGTGAGCAAAGATGGCGAGCTGCGCTGGAATTATCCTAACCCGTTCCTAGTGCTACAGGGAGCTGAAAGGGTGAGGATGCGAGGCGCTAGAGACCAAGGGGGCATTAGTGTATCAGGCCATTTGATCTGTGAACTCTAGGAGAGACTTTTATTCCGATGTTAATGGAGTCTTGTGTTGGGGTAATCCCGAACTGTCAACCAGTGTTTAGATATCCTTAGGATTAGCTGGGTTTAGATCCTTGTAACTGTTCTATAATTCAAAAATGAACGTTGAAAGGTTACGTCTTCTTTTTTTGTTTGTACCCAGCTTTTTGTGGAATAATTTTGACAGAGGGACAAAGCTTAACAAAAACAAAAAAACAAAAAGGTGGTAGAAAAATTCCTATTGCATAGCATTTCTGCAGCCGCCCCTCGCCTCTTCAAAAAACTAATGCTTTCAACTAAAACGAACAAATGACATATTCGGTTCGTGAATAAGTGCGATGGTGGTAATTTGTAATCTAAGAAATAAATATGGTAAAATTTTAACTAAACTTGAAGAAGAATAAGCATAATAGATATTGTATTAAACATAAATTGTATTACTTCTTCAGTCTGGAAAAAAATTACATTACCGTTTAAATAGTTTTATCGAGACTCGACTTTTGTTTATAAAGAAATTTGTAATGCCAACGGTCATAATGCTAAACGCTGGTTTGTGTTTGTTTTATTTTGCTTTTCTGTTACTTTAATCTTGCTCTTTTTATGTAATTTTCAACACTGATGCAACAAAAATGTGTTCTTTCTCCGAATGTTTGTCCATTTTATGGCACAAACACAATTTACCAACGAAAACAAAATTTGACCGAGCCTTAAACGAAGTTGTAAATACTAACAAGTACAGGGTTAATATCTTTTTTATAAGCGGGTGTTAAATAAAGGGCATGTATCATTTAGTACATACAGGGCTGGGAGAAGAGCATTAATGCCATTTTGGTTTGGCGTGTATTATGACCAAAAAATTTTAAAATTCCTACTACTATTCGATTAAAAATATATATATAAATAATTATGATTTGAGACATCAAATTAAACTGACTGTACACTTCATTAGATAAGATTGAAACAGACTAATTTCATCCTAAGTACAGCTATTCGTGTCCTTAATTTATGGGGTACAAATTTCATATTTTCAAATTTTTTAATTCCAGCATCCGAGAAGATTTTGTCATTGGTTTTAAAGAAACGTGAGAAAAAAAAAGCCATTATACTGACATCGACCCAAAGAAAACGCCGAAACTCTAACCCAGGGCTAACGCATCACTACAATTCTCAAAGAATAGGAAAAGTGCTTAAGTTTTTAAAAAGAAAAAATGGTAAAGGTGCCAAGCTTTTGCACTTAATGAGAAAAAAATGTCTGTATTGCCTTATCGGGACAAAATAAATCAAATATATTTATATTTTTCACCCTCTCACATTTAAAACAGAATGTTTGCATCGACAGCTTTAGAATTGGCCTCAGTGGTAAATCGTTTGTCTTCAAATCAAATGATCCGAGGTTTATTCCATGATCAGGTTAGAAGAATTAAAAAGATTTCGTACCGTACAGTGGGTAAGTGCCAGCATAAATTGACTGGCTGGGACAGAAGATATAGTATCCCAACTCTGTTCCAGTTTGGCACCACACTAACAATTTAGTGTAAGACTTTATAAGCTCACTCAACAAAACTAATGGTATTTGAAATACAACTTAGGCACTGGGTATTCATCGAAAAGTTCCACTGAAATAACCTTTAATAGTGAGTTGCTTGTTAGTGTTTCTGTTCTCCAAAGATTAGACTAGTGGAAAACAACAGTGAGTGATTCCCATTACTCTGAGTATCAGCCAATATTGTTTTGACATCTTTTCAAAAATCACAGCAACTGCACTGGAATGACTATCAACGTCACGTAAGCAGTCTAGATTTAGAGACCTTGCGAGAAAATGTCCCATCGTGAAAACAAAGTCGGTAGATAAAGAAATCTACACCGGTGTCCAATTATAGCTCTTCCCTTGACTTGTGAAATTGATTGAGTGATCATAAAAAATTTACAAGTAGGTGGCTGGATAACTTCATCCGTTTTTGTTTCATGAATCGTAGAGCCTGTATTGCGAAGAAAAACTTACGGAGACCTGAATACAGTTTAGGAGATCCATAGCGAATGTAGCAGCTCGAGGAATCCATGATTGGGTTTACCGAAGATTTTTAAGCGATGACATAATATTTGGCGATAGATAAGACTCAAACCTCAAATTTCTGAATCGACAGTCCAAAAGGTGAAGAAACGTCCCATCAATTTTTACACCTTATGGGTTTCCTGCAAAATTCATTTGTAAGTACTGGGTTGGACCACCTAAAGTTATAAATTGCATACTTCTCCATATCAGTCCAGAGCAATATGAATTGAGACTACCAGTGTAGCCAAATACAGAAGATTCGTGTTAATGATAGTGCAAGACCTATAAAGTGCAAGTCATGCACATGTATTTGAGGCAGGAAAAGTGGACTTACAATATGTTGACGCATTTTAATATAAAGTTTAAGACTGCGAAAGAAATCGAAGAGAGCTATGGGTTTCTAATAAGCATCCTATTTGGCTACAGGTCCCCAGACCTTATAAATCTTTGGGGAACAAAAAACAATAACAACCAACTCAAAAGTTACTTCAGTGGAAATTTACAACGATACTCAGTGGCTTTTTTTTTACCAGCAAACACCATTTGTTTTGTTGAGTGAGCTTATAAAGCTTGACACTAAATTGGTAACGTGGTGTCACTCTGGGACAAAGTAGGGAAGCCATGTCTTCTGTCTCAGCCGGTCAAATTATACTGACACCTACACAACGTGTACGGTACGAAATTCTGTCATTTTTTTTCTAACCGGATCATCTGTTTTGAAGTCAAACGCTTTACCAATGAGGCCATATCGCCCAATCCTAAAGCTCTCGATACATGCTGTTCTTAAGCGTGAGACGGTGGGAAATAAACATTTATCCGATAACGCAATACAGACATTCTTTTTCCTTTTAAAATTAATATTAATCCAACGAAATAAAATTCATTTATCGGATTTACTTTTTTCTCATAAGGCAATACAGACATTCTTTTTAAAATTAATATTAATCCAATAAAATGAAATAAAGATAAAAATAGAGTATTATCCCTCTTGCAACCTTCAATAAAAATAGAGTATTATCCATCTAGCAACCTTCAGTGCAGAATTTCCCGCAGCCGGGTGTGGTTAAAGACCGCTCGGGTGTTGACGTGTATTGCTTTGTAAAAGTGAAAGGCGTTGACACTAACGATCGAGCCCAGTTCAGGGGGCAAAACCAGAAGGAAATTCCCAATAGGAGTTTCGGCGTCCGGTGAAATTTGCATGTGATTTTTATGGCTCGTAAAAGGCTCCAAATAGAGCTCTTCTGCCGGCGGAGACAAGGGAAAACAAGCGTTGCCAACAGGCATTTTTTAAGTGAAAGCGACAGACGAAATTTAAAGGCTATAAAGTCGCAGACGACCTTCCCTTGCCGTTGGCATGACAGTTCATGGCAGTTTTTTTATTTCTTAAAGAATAAACAACGTCTTGGCGTGTTCAAGTCAGAATATGCTGGTTGCACTTCGTTGTTTAGAGCGACTTTTCAGTTGAAAATTTTTTTATAGAGCGGTTGGCTGCTCTTGCTTGTTTAGAGCGATTTTTCAGCCGAATTTTTTTTTTATATAGAGCGGTGTCCACGTTCGGACAATGGCGGGACAACTTAAATACAGGGTTATGTCAATTTAAAAAAGAATCAATATACAAAAAACAGTGGTGTCGGATAGCTCAGTCGTTACTGCTCTGGAATGGCGAGAAGAATGTCCGCGGCTCGACTCAAAGCTTGTGCCCTTTTACCGTAAATAAATACATGAGAAACCGGTACTCCAAATTTGGGGCATCAGAACAGATATTGAGGCTGAAGTGGCGCAAGTAGTTGGGCGTTGGTTTCCGAATCAGGAGAGCCCCTGTTCAAAACCCACGAACGGACAAAATATATGTGTCCGGTTACTTCCTCTACTGATTGGGTGGGTCTCAATATAATGTGTCTAGGTATCGCCGCGCTGTCTTTGTGTGGCAGCATATAAAATTGTCAGATGTAAGTCTTGGGACGCATCCACGATATAGCATTGCCACCGACGTTTTATGTTAGATAAAATAAAGTACTCACTCATTATTCAGCACAAAATTGAATCACATAACCCAAATACCACACTACAAAACAGCTTGTTAGCCTTTGCTCTACCATTTGAACTACAGTGTATATGTGCGTCCATCGGAAGATATAATTCTTACCCAGGTTATACAATAACTTTAACATGTTTTAGTAGAATGATTCCCGCCTCACTTTAACGATGCTAAAAGCAACCTATGCAATATCAGTATTATACATTTAACATTGTACTTTTTGTGCTGACAGGCCTTCCAATAAACAAAAAAACAACAAATAACAAGCAAATTGATGCTACCTCTTTACTACATTAATAATTCAATAAAATAATTTATAACCCTCTACAGCTTTACATGTGCAAATGCTGGGTTACTTCCATTGACCAATATCTATTTCTCATACTTTTAAAGTTCTCGAGTCTAAGCCTTGAAAGACGGTCTTCATGTTTTGTGTAACTTGGTGGTCCAATCACACTTTTACATCTAATTCAAACATAGAAGAATATATAACTTTGAAGCTCTAAGGGTTATTCTCTAGACGTATGTCCATAAAGGATAGACTAAGCCCATACATAAAAACGCTTGTTTGACCGATTTATGCAAGACCTTAGACCGAGTTGAGCTCATAAATAAAGCATTCACTTCTGACAAGAGCCTCACAAAATCATCTCATATGAATGATCTCTTTGTGTGTTTCTTGGTACATGGCTTTACTTAAAATGGTAGGGACAAGGGTGTAGATTAGTTTTGGCCCTTTTAGTTCATGTGTTTTGATTTTTTTCTTTTCTGTCTCTCTCTTTCCCTTACTCTCTCCCTCCCTCCCTCTCTCTATCTTTCCCTACCTCTCTCTCTCCCTCTCTCTCTCTCTCTCTTCTCTCTTCTTTATTTTCTGTTACCGTAACATATTTATTTGTGCATATTTGATTTCTTTATCTGACTCTGTCGTTTAATTTCAGTCCCCTCTTTTGGTCTCTTTACCTTTTTAGCATATTGATATTTTAAACTATCTACCCTTCCTATCTTTCCATCTCTTGTTTTCCTCTATCACTCTCTCTTGCTCATTATATTAATATGTATCACTTTTTCCTCAGTGTATCTCTGCCACACGTCCTAACCCTCCCCATTAATGTTCATTTGAATTATAGTATTGTTGGTATCCTTTCTGTATCTCGTTGCTTCTCTTATATTCCTCCCCTCCTCTTTCACCTTTGCTGTGTGTCTATGTGTGTTCTGCACAATGTCGTACTTGCCAAAAATGTTAATAATATTATTTCGTTTCTCTTTCTTTTATGGTGACTTCGATTGCATAAAGCAAAACTATTTTTTTCCTTTATTCAAGTATACTCCTACTCCTAGATCTTAGGAAAAAAAATTTGTGGGGAAGGGACACTATTTCTGTTTACCTCTTCCACTCACCCTCCCTCTTTTTGTTTCTATTTCTATCTGCTGGCTTCTCTGATTGCCTTCTTCTGTTCTTTCCACGTATTCTGTGTGTCTTTTTTTCTGCTCAATGTTGTACTTGCCAAAGAATGTTAATAATAATTATTGTTTCGTTTCTCTTTCTTTTATGAAGACTTTGATTTCAGAAAGCAAAATTATTTTTTTGTTCAAGTATACTCCTAATCGACCATCCACTAAATCAGGAGTTTATGTTTTCCACACGCAGCGGTCGCACAATTCAACCTAAAGCTAGAACCGACCGCTACAATAATTCATTTGTGCCATCAGGCTCACGGCAAATGAGGAGCTCAACATGAAACGAATGTGTTAATGCGAGCTTGTAACTGTGTGCGTGTGTGTGTATATGTATGTGAGCCATCACTCATATTATGTAATGTAAAATGTTTATTTTTATTATTATTACTGTGTGTAAAATACTTTTAACATGTCCAAATCGATTTTCCCAATGAGGGACAAATAAAATGATCTTATCTTATCTTATCTTATCTTACTCCTAGATCTTAGGAAAAAATTTTTTGTGGGGAAGGGACACTACAGTTGAACTATATGTACAATGATCCAACCAGTAGGAAGCAAGGTGGCGCAAAGGGTCTTTAAACCCTGGGCCTCCTGAATGATACGCCAACGCTTTAACCCAGCGCCACCACGCTCTCCTTATAATGTGACATACCGTCTTTATACACTTACCTGATATTACCTCCCTGTAACTTTCTCGGACCATCTCCAACTCACTGTCCCACTCCCCTTTGTCTCTTGTTTCCACTGTTACGTATGCGGCCTTGAGGGGACAAGCCGGCAAATTGCTCCATCCATCAGGGACATGTCATCCGTTCCAGGCAGTGTAAGCAAGGTGTGCCTCGCAATGACAGGTGGCCAACAATCGGGATTTTAGGTGGAGTATACAAGCCATTGCAGTTTCTCAAGGACGTTGAGGACACAACTTAGATATCCTTGTAGACAAATTGAACTTAGATTCCACAAGTGTTTTGCGCTGTCCTTTCTAAAACAAGATACAGTGAAGTAGTGTTCGTGGTCAAGGAAAGAATGTTGCAGAAGGGTTTTTTTCACAGACTACAAGGATGTATTCTAGTGCTTATTTTAGATATGAAGATTCAGAATGGCTTTTTGTTATGGGGAGGGGCTGGACTTGCCGCTTACGCACATGCCCTTGCTGGTTCATTGATCAATGTTTGAACATTGACGGTTCAGAATGTCTATACATTGTAATTCTTTTTTATTGAAGCTAAATATTTTATAAATAAAGTGTCTATTTCATTCAAATTGCTTTTTAACGAGGGTTGATTGTGATTTCCCTTCTTGTTATATAATATACATATTTCATTTATTTTAAACCGAAGATGCATTACTTTTTATTCATTAATGCCATTCTTGACTCATAATTATGTATAGACCGATCCATTGGTAAAGATGCTCATAGGCGTTTTGGAAAGGTTTACTTTCACCAGAATAGTTGATTGTTCCATTAGAATATGCGCAACTATTTCCAAATTTTAAAAAGCTAAAATTCTGTACAAAGACATAATTACATAATCATGCAAATGGCGTTCATCATAGAAATTAGTTTTATCGCTGCGGTAACAAATTCGTCAATCCGAGTGTTAGGAATTGTAGGCCTACGCATTAGTAGGGGGCGACCCTGCATTGTCCATTTTCAAGTGTAAATATAACTCTAATACTTGTACCTTAAAAAAAAAACACCAGTAAGGCAAGATGATGCTGAATCGTTTGAGACATTGACTTAAAACCTGTATGGAATCCGCAGATCTATTTTCGTTTGTTGTTCGCTTCTTGTAATGTTGTTTTCCCCACGCAATAAGAACTAATTTTACATCAATATGGCATAACAATTCATACTTTTGCATGGAAACTTGTGACTACATTGTATTAGATCGTTGAGACCAATAGGTATTGAATTCAAACTTCTTGATGTCAAAACTTACTTCCTAAGTGTAAAAATAAAATCTAACTTTCAAGGTAATGGCATTGAATATTCCCTTGTTAGCTTTGGAATTAAATATCACCTAGTATTCCTATCCAGGCTGGGATTTATCTACGATACAATCAAGACTGTAGCACATAAGATGTTATAATTTTCATATTTCAGTTTTACTTTTGAAATTTGTTAATGGTGATAAGGTCAGTTTAAACAAAGTTCTGAAAATGCCCAACCATTAATTAGAATAATAATAATAATTCTCACACTGGTATCATTCCTTTTGGCTTTCAGTGGTCTTAAGAGCCTAAGTCTCAAGCATGTAATGGGAGGGCAATGTTTCGAATCTTTTGGGTCCATAACATGGTTTATATCCTGGATGCCAGCAATGACACACCGTTACCATACCCTGGGCTTAACACACCTAGATTCTTCGCAAGGCTTTACAATTCATGTAGGCTGTTTTTTCGGGGGGGGGGGGGGGGGGGTATCAATATTGAGTGGGTTAACGTTGAGATGAAGAGAAAGAGAGAAAAAGAGACAGAAAGACAGAGAGAGAGAGAGAGAGAGAGAGGGGAGGGGAGAGAGGGAGAAAGAGCTAAATGATGAATGTTTGAGTTCTCTATATAGAGAGAGCGGTGCCTCTCTTAGGTTTCAATGAGTATTTGAGTTTGTTTGAGTTAGTTTTGACGTCCAACATCAGCACTATATTTAGTACTACATTTTACTATGTTTTGAGTACTTTACTTTTTTTTTAAATAAAAATAACCAATTAATATTCAATACCTTACTAACTTACTAACAAATATAGGATTTTGCGCTGTAATAAGAAATTTAAAAAAGGTAAAGATAGACAGAAATTCAGTGTTTTCCCGGACTACAATAGTTAGTTTAGTCTTAGGTGTTTTTACCACACAGAAAAAAAACATTACTGGAGAAAAAAGGATTTAAAAGGGAAAATGAATGAAAGAAAAAAATAAAAGAAGTCCACTGGGGTTGTAGGACAGTAAGAAGGAAAGACTGATCGCAAAAAAATAAACAGACAAAATGTAAAGATAGACAGAAATTCAGTGTTTTCCCAGATTAGTCTGGGGTGTTTTTACAAAAAAAAAATTACTGGAGAGAAATGGATCTAAGAAGGAAAATGAATGAAAGAAGAAAACAAACGGAGTCCACTGGGACTATAGGACCAGGGCTAAGACCAGGACTAGGACCAGGACCTGACATATGAGCTGACATGTCCAGGGATTGACAAGCTTACAAGCGGCCCCATTGTCTTGGCGTCCTCCCTCTAAACTGCCCTACTACCTCCACCTCCCAGCGGTCTTCAATGAGAGCTCTACACAGTCAAGTCATGTACCTGGACCAAATAGAGAATTTGCGATTAACATGTGATATTGGATAACGTAATCACGCCGCTCAAAGATGGTATTTTTTTCTAGCGTTCATTGGTTCTGAGAATCTAGGATAGATTTAGTATGCTTGGATGCCGGTGCATAATTTTATTGATATCAACATACATACCGATCGTCTTCGTTTATATTATTAACCAGTTTTCGCAACGTCTCTAATGGCTCGTCCTGGCCCCTATAGTCAAAATCCCAACAAGAGCCTCTCTCTGGTCCACATGTCTAAAATTTCCCCATTGTTTTTGTCATTTTTTTCGGTTCAGAAGCAATGTCATTTGACCTAACAATGTACAGTAGCATACCTACTTTTATGATGTTTTTTTGTTTACATGAATATGTAGTTACAACGTACGAAACATTCCATGAGGGTAGGCCTGTGTTGAATGGCATACTTGTACTATTTTTAAATAAATGCTTATTGTAGAGAAAACTATAAATAATTATAATCTATTAGCATTGTTTTTAAAACTGGTGGCGCGCCCTTTATTTTCCCCCCGTTGATAATGATGTTAATAACATCAATACCTTTCATATAACTTTATCCTATGTTTTTTTTCCACAGCATGATTTCTCAGAATTAAACCAAAAACTCAATTTAAAACCTAAATCTTTTATTG
Source organism: Elysia chlorotica (assembly GCA_003991915.1). NCBI lineage: Eukaryota > Metazoa > Mollusca > Gastropoda > Plakobranchidae > Elysia > Elysia chlorotica. Next base: position 386,269 of record RQTK01000053.1, on the reverse strand, counting down.
TGTTAGAATAAACTTAGAGGCGATTTTAATTAATGAAACTATTTAAAGAAGATAATGAGTTTTAAGAAGGCACGAGATAATTTTCATTTACATTGTCGATACAAATCAACCCCAGCAAAAAACAAAAAAACAAAACAACAACAACAACAACCAAACCAAACAAATAAAAAAAAATCTTCGAAAACAATTGCGCCCACAAAGAAATCGTTACAT
>RQTK01000053.1:369101-386031 GCA_003991915.1 Elysia chlorotica | reverse complement strand
ATCATCATCATCATCATCATCATCATCATCATCATCATCATCATCATCATCATCATCATCATCATCATCATCATCATCATCATCATCATCATCATCATCATCATCATCATCATCATCATCAATATCACCATTACAGTCAACAATTAATTTCATTAAAGATATATTATCTATTAGCGTAAAAATAATCCTGTCATATTTTCAATCAGATTTTTATAATTTTAATGAATGGCTAGGCCTATTTATTTTCATAAAAATGTGTTTTTGTACTAACTATACATGTAATTATTTCCTCAGTTGGAGCGATATTTACAAGTGGCAAAGGTCTAGATTATTTTTGTGCAATTTCTCTAAATGAGGTGTCTGGAAATTCATAAGTTGTGGTTTATTTTATCTTTAACTATACAAAATATCAATCTAATCTAAACTCAAACTCTAAAAAAAACACATAATTTCAGCAATGAAAAAAATTGAAGGTGTCAAATTTAGTACGTACTCGATTCTAATCAGTGTCACAGGAATGACACAATGACACAAAACTACCCCACTAATCGAAGGGATCGGCGGGCAAACTGACACAAACTGACACTTTGGTGAGCAAAAGAATCTGAAACAAACCTTATTACGACGCCTCACCAGGGCAAGCCTTCAGCACAGACACACACACGCACACTCACACACACACACACACACACACATACACACGCGCTCACCTACTCACACCCGCACACACACACACACCCACTCACACCATTACGTTCAAAGAGCATCCCACTGTCAGTCAAAAGTGACAGTCGCAGGTCATTAGGTGAGGTTTTAATTTGGCGTGATTAAAATCACTCCCCCTGCCCTAGCCTGGCTCTTCGGTCTACTGTTCATTTTGCTTCTGCTGCTCCTGGTACTGGGATTGGAAACACACACAAAAAATGTATTAAATTGGAAGCAGGAGAATTTTAATTACGTGCAAATTTTAATGAGTTTATAAAAAATAAAAAAGAAAGATGTAGAAGTTGAAGGAGGAATTAATTTGAAGATGTGGTTTGGGACTCAGGAGAAGAAGATTGGGGTGAGGGATGAAGGGGCGGTTCTAGATAGATTGATAGACAGTTAGAAAACCAGTCAGCATTATACCAAGACAGTTATAAGGTAGTTTTCGTAGAAAGAGTTAGAAGGAAGATTAAGTTCGGTTTGTTTCTTAAATTCCAACATCACCAGCTAAATTGTGGACGGGTCCCAAGACCAACGTTTGACAGATTTTGTGATAAACATAATTATGTACAATTAGTGAGTGACGTCGAATGGGACAGAGAGAGAGAGAGAGAGAGAGAGAGAGAGAGAGAGAGAGAGAGACAGAGACAGAGAGAGAGAGAGACAGACAGACAGACAGACAGACAGACAGACAGACAGACAGACAGACAGACAGACAGACAGACAAACGAATTGATTTAAAGAAGAGAATAAAAAGCAAAACAACGCCATTCTGGTAGACGGAGTTAGCAAGGCTTTAACCTCTGACGGTGTGATGTAGAACGAGTGAAAGAGGAACCAGGCTAAAATAATTTCTTGTATCTAAAAGCTGCTGTTACTTCATATGAAATCAGTGTTGTATGCCGTTACCCTCTTTATCAACTATTTTCTTTCCATTCAATTCCCGTATTTGTTTCAGAGTCGAAAAACATCAAACAATGTCAAACTGTATCCATTACTACTAATAGAAAAGTATATTATAATTTTGAGGAAGAGTATTCTAGGAAATTCGCTGTAGTTAATTGCTTTTTTGTCATCCAACAAAAACTTTTCTTCTTGTCATTAGTTCTAACAGTAAAACTATTATCATAAAAGAGAAGTTAAAAAAATTTTCAACATTCTGGTTTTAGTGTGTCTTTTTGTACTACAAAAAAACCCTTCATTCTGACAATTTTTTATGTATTGAAAAATTTCATTTAATCATCTTTCCTGGTAATGTGTATAGTTGTTATTATTCTTGTATAACAAGATTAATTTGTTATGAAAAGGGGTATTCGCCGACTGTGGCTCATTTAAATATCGTATCTCGTAGTAACTTCCTGGTATCGAGAACAATTATTATTATTATTATTATTATTATTATTTTTATTATTATTATTGTTGTCAAGAGAAGAGAAGTAATCATACGAAAAACAAATACCAGATATTAGTTTTTCTCTAAGTTTTATTTCCATATTTTTTCGAATTGTTGTTGTCAAGAGAAACACAAACTTTTATAAAAGAAGAAAGCGAATAAGGCAGACAAAGAAACAATTATTAGCTTAGAAGAAATCGAAAGAAACCTTCCTCCTCTGATAAAATCGCCAACCAGAATGACAAGCACGTGACAGGAAGACAGGACATGACTAAAGGGACGGAACTCACAATTCATTTGTTATCTCTGACCTTATCTATCTCCCCTTGTCGTTCATTTGGAATCGTGAAAATTGATAGCTCTTCGTTTTTAGTCTGCGTGCTTTTACATTCTGAGATTATTAGGAATAGTAGTTCTTCTCAAACCAGGAGATAAAGTATTAACGATCCTCTAAAAAATCAACTTTCTTTAATAATAATTATGTTCGATACCAGGAAGTTTCTTCGAGATAAAGTATTAAAAATCATTTAAAATCAACTATCTTTAATAATAATAATAAAAATAATAATCTGGTATTTGTTTTTCGTATGATTACTTCTCTTCTCTTGACAACAACATTCCAAAAAATATTGAAACAAAACCTAGAGAAAAACTAATATCTGCTAATAGTTTTTCTTATAATTACTTTTCATCCGTTTACCTGGCGTGCGTTAAGTTAAGACTTTGGATTTCGATGCTTTGAAGGAGATAAAAATCCCACCATCTTACCCCAAAAAACCTGCAATGTCGTGTGGCTAGGTCTCCAAGAATTTGCTGGTATTGGAAGGTTTTATTTTTTTACTTAAGAAACATTGATAAAGAAACATACCGTGAAGAAAGGAAGCTCAGAAGGAAGAAAAGAGGATCGAAGCTGAAGCTAGTGCGTGCGCCTATGTGACAGCGTAGGCTTGATCTCAGAGACTCTTTGCTACTGGTACATGGCGCCTTGCGATCATCGGAACCGAAGCAAAAATGAAGACGATAGGTTAGGGAATAACAATTATACAGTTTTGCACCGGCGTCCAATCATAGCTCGATCTTAGACCTAGGAGTCTCCAGAGCCAAGCTGTAGTTCAGTTGGTTTAACGTCCAATATAAGTACTATATAGGCTATATTATGGACGGGCCCGTATATAGTGCTGATGTTCAACGTTAAATCAACTCCACTACAAATTGGCTCTGTAGGTCTTAGGTCTAGGACCGAGATATATAGGCTGTATATTGGACGGGCACCTATATAGTGCTGTTCTTGGACAAAGAGCTATCCAATTCGTCGTATAGGATCCCCCAGGAGAACCTAGGAGACGTTAAACCCGGAGTGAGGGAGAGAATTCTCTCCCTCCCTCTATAGAGAAAAGAGCTATCCAAAAACCTCATGTCAGAATGTCGCGATTACGCCATCCAGTTTGATCAGAATGATCGCAAAGTCTGGACTGGTGCAAGCAGCGCTGCGAACGTGCATGACGTACGTCAAGAAAACTCGACCAGGCCTGAGCTGTTCACTGTTCACTGTTCACGTAAAAGGTCATTGGAAGCTTAAACAGGTTCAATTAAAGCTTGCGCCTGACGTTTGATCATTGTTACTCCGGTCTCGACCTGTCAATTTTCTGTGCGTTAACCAGTTCCGTGAGAAAGGTGATTGGGGGTCGACAGAGGGAAAGAAAGAGTTCAGCCCTGACAGCGCGAGTGATGCTAATAGGCTCTGGAAGAGGATGGTTGGTCCAGGGAGTGAGTGAGTGAGGGAGGGAGGAAGGGAGTGAGTGAGTGAGGGAGGGAATGTGTGAGTGAGAGAGTGAGTGAGGGAGTGAGTGATGGGGGAGTGAGTGTGTGAGGGAGTGATGGAGGGAGGGAGTTAGGGAGTGAGTGAGTGAGGGAGCGAGTGAGGGAGCGAGTGAGTGAGTGAGTGTGTGAGGGAGTGAGGGAGGGAGGGAGTGAGCGAGGGAGGGAGGGAGTGAGTTAGGGAGTGAGTGAGTGAGGGAGGGAGTGAGGGAGTGAGTGAGTGAGTGAGTGTGTGAGGGAGTGAGGGAGGGAGGGAGTTAGGGAGTGAGTGAGTGAGGGAGGGAGTGAGGGAGGGAGTGAGGGAGTGAGTGAGTGAGGGAGGGAGGGAGTGAGGGAGGGAGGGAGGGAGTGAGTTAGGGAGTGAGTGAGTGAGGGAGGGAGTGAGTGAGGGAGTGAGTGAGTGAGTAGTGAGTGAGTGAGGGAGTGAGTGAGTGAGTGAGTGAGTGAGTGAGTGAGTGAGTGAGTGAGTGAGTGAGTGAGTGAGTGAGTGAGTGAGTGAGTGAGTGAGTGAGTGAGTGAGTGAGTGAGTGAGTGAGTGAGGGAGTGAGTGAGTGAGTGAGGGAGTGAGTGAGGGAGTAAGGGTGAGTGAGCCCTATGAGTCCAGTGTGCGGGTACTAACAAGGCCTAGATCTAGAAAATACTTCCTTGTCTAGCTCCAGTAGAAGCTCACAATTATTTAAACGAGCTCCACCAACATAGTATTTGCGATCTCTACAACGTTAACGAATGGCATAGGCACGCCCCTTATCAATGGAATTTCTGATCGCTGATTGGCTCAGTAAGTTTAGGATAGGATAGTCTTTGTGGTCCGAAATAACAATGGCAGATAACATAATTATCACGCTCTAAAATTGCATGTAGTAATCTTTCTAATCTCTAATTGGCTCTTAAGTTTAGGATACAGTCTTTGCGATATAACGACAATGATAGATAACATAATTATCACGTTCTAATACACTGTAGTACGTGTATTGATCTTTCTGATCTTTGATTGGCTCCAAAGTTTAGGATAGCTTTGATTGGACGTCCGTGCAGATCCCCGTACCTATTGTCTCCATTTTCGCCATGGACCATGTTATCACAAGACCTCTAATATCTAGAAAGTCCTTCCTGGTCTAGGTCTAGTAAAACCATAGATGTCTATTAATTTAGACTTACAACGATATCCACTAACAATAAGAGTCTTCAGTAACCTGTTGGAACACGGAGGGTCCATTTCAGATATGTATAAAATAATCATAGACTTATGTGTACAATGTACAAGTACCAGGGTTATGATTAATTCTGATGTTTCCAATAAAAAAGAAGAAAATCGAATACTTGGAAATTAATTATACATGTAAAAATATTCTTAAAAAAGGAAAAAAAAACATAATATTGATTATTATCGAAACATAGTAACACATTGAGAATGTTTATTTGTCGGAGACATTCCATGAACTATAAAATGCTATTAGTTTTAAAACTGTCCCTTGAGAAAGACCTAATTTGTGAGATATTTTTAAAACAAGATTGTTATAGTCTTTTGTGTGTCACCACATTCTTTGAGTCAAAGTAAGGCTCAAAATTGATTCATTAGTGTCTTTTGTGTGTCACCGCATTCTTTGAGTCAAAGTAAGGCTCAAAATTGATTCATTAGTTAATGGTATATCTACACTTAATTGAAGCCTAAAACTCAGCAGTCAAGTCAATAATTTATTATCTAAGAAATTAGACGATGTTCTATACATCCAGTTTACAAAATTTGCCAATACATGATTGTATTTACGATAACTAAAAAAGAACAAAATCAATATGCTTTTTATTTTTATTTTTGAAAGTACGCGTTTTTTTTTTTACATGTTTAGTAAAAGTGAGAAGTAATAAACCTTGTCATTTTATACTTCAACTTACTATTTCATTTTTTTTATTTCTACTATTAATTTGAAGATCACACATGTACTCTTCTTTCAAATGTTCTCTGATTTAAAAGCGTTCTTACAATTTGCTATTTGTTACGCTCCTTTTCTTTTTTTTATACAAGTGTGAGTCTGCGTGAGTTTGGTGTTTTTGTCGTCATCGTTGTTGTTGTTGTTGTCTTTGTTGTTGTTTTCGTTGTTGTTGTTATTGTTTTTGTTATTGTTGTTGTTGCTGTTGTCGTTATTCTCGTTGTTGCTGTTTTTCAGAAGGAGTAAATCTCACTAAATAACCGTAATTCATGCTACATAACCATTAGCTTTTATCTATTTCTTTTTTCCATCTTTCTTTTATATATTTGCTCCCAATTTTTCCCAGGACCTTTTTCTTCTTACTCTCTATTTCTGATCCACCTGCTTCTCTCTCTCTCTCTCTCTCTCTCTCTCTCTCTCTCTCTCTCTCTCTCTCTCTCTGTCTCTCTCTCTGGTTCTCTCTCTGTCTGGTCCTCTCTCCCCAACATTCCACCACCGTCCCGAACAAGCCCCACCTTTAATCTTAGCCCCAATCCCTATATCCCTCAATCCCACTACATAAGGGACTACATCAATCAAGGAAGCCGAGGTAAGGTAGACAACTCGAGACTAAACCACGCAACTCTTGACGGACTTACGACCCTCACAATGGTCCATTCTCTCCCCCATCAAAATCTTTTGATGTGCCATCTTTGGTTGTTCTTCTACCGCCCCAAAGCAGTTTAGTGGCCCACCGCTAGTCAGTAGTCAGTACATCACTGGGTTACACATGAACGGTGAAGATATAAACTACGAAAAATGGGTGTTCGCGATAGGATGGATTACAAAAAATCTTGAACAAGTATTTTACAAGAAGAGCAAATAACGAGAATGAAAGTAAAATACGAAAAATATGTTTTCTTATACCGTCCGCCATAGGATGGATTACACACGATCTAAAATAAGTATTTTTACAAGAAGAACAAACAAATAAAGAGAGTGAAAAAAATACGAAAAATATGTTTTCCTATACTCTTCGCCATAGGATGGATTGCACAACATCTGAAATAAGTATTTTACAAGAAGAGCAAATGAAGAGAGTGAGAATGAAATAGGAAAAATATGTTTTCTTATACTGTTTGCCATAGGATGGATTACACAAAATCTGAAACAGGTATTATACAAGAAGAACAAACACAAAAAAAAAATAAAAACAAACAAAAAGAGAGTGAAAATAAAATACAAAAAACAATATGTTTTCTTATACTCTTGGCCATGGGATGGATTGCACAACATTTAAAATAAGTATTTTACAAGAAGAGCATATAAAAAACAACTGGGAGAAGGCATTAGAAAATTGAACAACAGGAATTTGAAACTAGATGTATAAAAGAAACATGACACGATTAATTGCCATTGAATACAGGTACATGTTTTTTCTTTCTACTCATTAATTATCATAAGACTTTGTCAAGTTTCAAAATCTAGTACAAAAAACCCACACAAAATATTCTATTCCTCCTTGCAGAACCTTTACTTGTTTCTCTGATTCGCTTGACACTATCGCAAAACATGACTAAAATGGTGGTATTTTTCATGAATTCGAACATTATTAAGGTTAAATGCAAATTTTTTAGGCAGAGTATAACACATTCATTGAATTTTAAAACTCTATTATTTGAATCTAGGTACGACTAGATACATTATCCGTACCAAAACGGTTATTTTCATTATGAAAGGGAAGTGTACCTGTCTTGTTTGTATATTCCGTGATTGGTTTAACAAAGTGTATATTTATCTGTTCCAAAAAAAAATTATTGCCATTTAAAAAAGTCCCGAAACAATCGATATTGGTACAGTAAATATTATCCTCAAAAGTATCAATATTTACAAAAGATTTACAGTTGTATATTATGTTTAATAAAGAATAACGGTTTTATCTTAATTTCACCAACAAAGGATACAAATGAAGCTCGCACAAACCGAGCCCGTTCGCCAAGGCTGATAGGTATAATTATAAAGAAAAAAATTGTCTACTTGTAGTACCAGCACAGTATGACCATATATCAATTGGAAAGACCTCTTCACTCCTAGGGCCAGGCAATAAGTAAAACATAACGTTCGAACTAACGTGTTTAAGTGAACCTACTACAGAAACTGCTTGGAATCAGGTGGCATTTCCCTAGCCTGACATCTCCAGGGGGCACCGGTTTTGACAGGTGAGAGGAAAGGTGATCTGTACGTATACACTCCAATCTGCCACACGGTGATGTGGAGGCATCTTGAGGTATAGATCAACGTGGGGAACTAGCGCAGGTGGTAGATCGTTGATCACCGATCCAAGGCGGAGGGGGGTGGGGGGCATGGTTCAAAAACCAGGATCGTTATAAAATGTATTTGTCCAATTTCAGGCCTTTCTGGTATAAAAACAATGTGACCGTGTTTTTCCTACTCTGTCTCTCTCTCTCTCTCTCTCTCTCTCTCTCTCTCTCTCTCTCTCTCTCCCTCCCTTTCTCTCGTTCCTTCTCTCCTTCTCTATCGCTCTCTCTATCTCTCTCTTTCTATCTATCTATCTATCTCCCTCACGCTCGTTCTCTTTCTGCCTCTCTCTCCCTCTCTGTCCCCTCTCTCTCTTTCTATATATCTATCTATATACCTATCTCTCTCTTTGGCCGTACGTAAAAGTTATCAAACTTTAGTGTTGGGAACCGTACTCATTACAGCCCTTGCTGCTGATGCTGGACGTTAAAAAGCCAACTAAACTCAGATATAGATCCAGATACACACATCCTTTCTCCTACACTGTACTTTAAATAGAGCTTTGGGTTTCTCTTTTGGCTTAGATTGCTGTGTTTGCAGCCAATTTGAATGAATTCCAAATGCATTCTGCGTACTTGTGTCATTTTAAAAAACACACACTAACAGAAAGGTGACTGGGTGTCGCATAGAAAGTTATGGGCTCGGACCATTTTGAACCCCGGCCATCTATGTAGTTTTTTTTTCCTTCAGTGTATCCGTTTAAAAATTAAGTTTACTTTGAGTTAGGTCCATATCAAGATTTAAGTTTGTCTTTTTTCAATTTTCTCTACCAATCACTAGCCTTGTTTCTTTATATAACGTATCCCAAAAACTCATTTTTGTCTCACAGCTTTTTTCGTTGTATTCTGTCTCGGTTGTTTTTTAAATAGTAATCCTTTTCAGTTAAATACGCATCTTTTTTTTTACAATCCTGAAAGGTTTATGATAACTAATTTTTCAGTCATTACAGTTTGACTTTTACCCTGCAACATCAGGTGGGCGCGGTGGCCCTTGGGTAGAACATCAGCTTCCGGCCGAAAAGGTCCGTGGTTCCAGCCTTGGAGATTTTGCTCGCTACTGGTTGGGTCGGTGTCAGTTTAATGTGAGCGACGGAGTTGAGTCATGGTATCCCCGCTCTGTCTCATGTGTGACAGCACATAAAATTGTCAGACGCCAGTCTTGCGACCGTTTCAGAACATAGGCTATATAGACTGTTTAGAAGGTTCCAATTTTTGGCTTTATTCGTTTTCTACTTTTTTTTTTGTACTTTATTTCGTTTACCTGGGTTTTTTTTATATTTCTTGTTGCTTTCTTTGTGTATTACTATTTGCTTTGTTTTGTTTTGTTTTAACACTGGAACTCCCTGAGAAAATAGCGCATTTTTAGGTATAATAAGATACTAAAATCCTTGTAAATTCCCATACATACTCGTATTTCGACTTTTGTCAAAATGTGCAATTTAAGTGGGGCGCTTGGGGGTCCTATTTTTAATCTTCAGCTTTAATAATAAATATCAATGGTTGTTATTCTCTGTGAATATGAAAAGGACCAATAATCATAACGTTATTTTTTTTAATTAGATATGGGGTTTATTCATGCTGTCGTTGTAAACCGTGTCATTCCCTACTAATGGACAACAAAGCTAAATCCTGTCTTAACTCAGCTTATTGTTTTTTCATTATTATTTCATTCATTTGTTTAGCATTATCGATATATGCTTACGTTTAATCATGTCTGGTGGGTGGATCAAATCAGGCTTATAAAAAAAGAACAAATTGATTGCATGTAACTATAATCGATAACTTATTGTTTGATCTCTCTCTCTCCCTTTCTCTCTTTCTCTCTCTCTCTCTCTCTCTCTTCCTCCTCTGCCTCTTTGTGTGGCTCCTTCTACTTCCCCCACTGTCTCCCCTCCATTCTCTCTCTATTTTGCATAAACAATAATTGCTCTTTCATTGATTATATTTTCTTTACAAGTATTCTATATTTAAAATTAAATTAAAAAAATACTGTCAATTTTATTTCTGATGATTTCTATCATTTACACCCCCCCCCCCCCCCCCCCCCCCGAAAAAAAGCCAGCTATTTTTAATCATAATCAATGTACAACCCTTACAAATAATTACATTGAGCTTACTCAGGTTAGAGTAGGGTAGAGGCCCCCCAAAAATGCGGCCAAGAGAACAAACGTTTAATTCAGTATTAATTAATGCTAAGCCGCCGATGTCACATAATCTCCGATCGCAAGAGCACACGTGCCTTCATTTCTACCGCATTAAAAACTATTTTAAGAAAAAGGTAAAAAGGAGGGGAAGAAAAAGAGAAAAAAAAAGGGGGGGGGGGTTCTAGACGATTTTCAGACATAAACAAAAATGTATATGGATATTGGGTAAAAAAAGGGAGAAAAAAAAGATTGGGAAAATTAGTGTGATAATCAAGAGGTTAAAAAAGAAGTTTTTTTTTTGTCAAAAGGAATTTTTGTAAGCAAGTTGGTAGAATCTAAGTTAACGTGATGTGGACGAGTGGTGGGGAAAATGCTTAGCTACCTACCACCACGCCATGGGTAGAACGCACAAACAAGACGTAGCTTACGTCTCGTCATACCAATAGTAGAATAAGAAGGCTTGCGACTAGACGTAGGCTACGTCATGTTTGTGCATTCTACCCCAAGAGTCGTTTTTTTTTAGAATCATTCTACGCGTTACTGAATGCATTGATCTAGACAGAAAGGAAAAAGAGGAGGAGGAGGAGGAGGAGGAGGAGGAGGAGGAGGAGGAGGGGTCAGGAAAAAGAGTGTCTGCGGAAAGAGGGCGGAGAGGGGATGGGTAGAGGAGAAGCAAATGAGGAGACGGAGACACTGGCCAACTAATCGGATAGATGTCAAAGTGAGAGGACGAGATTTGCACTTAAATACCCTAGCTGGTCGACCATTGCATCCATCCATTGTCTTTTTCTTTTATTGTTTTTATTATTCCATACACGGCAAATAACCCAAGAGGAAAGAGAAGTGTGTGAGCTATTTAGGTATTTCTCTCGTTTCTCGTGTCTTTATATTCGGCTTTACAAAGAAAAAAACAACAACACAATGCTACGTATAGAAATTTGTAATCTAAATAAGTAGAGTGTGAGAGTAATATTCTATATACGACAAATAACCCGGAGCAAAGAGAAGTGTGTGGGCTATTTGTGTATTTCTCTCGTTTTTGCTCGAGATTACAAAGAACAAAAAACAACACATAATGCTATAGATCTTTGTAATCTTAATTAGTAGAGGAGGGAGAAATAGGAGGATATGCATTAGTCCCTGACTAGTTGGTAGCGAGGGAAAAAATGAACTCAATAATAAGCTTTGACTTTTTTCTGTTGGTGGAATGTTTCCTGTGTATGTGTATGTGTGATGGTCCTTTCTATTTCTAAAAAACAGTTTGATTGTTGCTTTATTGTATTACTTTGTATACTTTGTAATTATCGTATATCATTAATTTTTAGGAAGTTTTAAATTTCAAACTATATAGTTTGCTTTAAAACTATACGTTAGGTCTTGGAATGATGTACATGTAAAGAGTTCAAAAATCATTTAACTTGATTGATACCTCTGTGTATGTCTATTCCTCTTCCTTCTTCCATCTGCCTCTCCTTCTGATTTTCCTTCTTGTCTCTTCCTTTTTAGTACTGTATTTTTCTCCGGTTTCCTTTCTTTTTTCTCGGCTTTCTTTACCTCTCTTTCCATCCCACCCCACATCTCTCTCTTTCTCTCTCTTTCTCACTCTCTATCTCTCTCTCTCTCTCTCTCTCTCTCTCTCTCTCCCCTCTCTTTACTGTTTCTCTCTCTCTAAAACTCACTCTATCTCTGTTTCTGTACCATTATATCTTTCAAGCTAGCCAACTGGTTATATGTCCAGCTGAAGGTACCCATGTACGTTTAATTGTTTTTATTTCCATGGCTGTATCATTATTATATTTTTGTACATAAAATATAATAATTATTACTATGCCTAACTGCTAATCATTATTTTTGAAATTATTAATTGCATGACAAAAAAAATTGGACGCAGTCCTATTTCATCTTTCAGACTTTAATTTAATAATTAAAAAAGGACTGTAAAATCATTATAAATTTCATTTTTCCTAGCAATTTAGCATCAAAGATTCCTTCAATAACTTTTTTAAACTATTATATTTCGAAGAAGAAGTTTTGGAAAGAGACACATTTTCCTTTGAAGAACAATCAAGGCTTGTAATTTCAAACACTCTTGCAAATCGTCTTCTTCGCCTCTCAGAAAATGACCGATCAGAAGTTTTCTCGTCTCCAGAGAAAAAAAGAAATTCTTTCCCCTTGTCCCTTCTCTTTCTCTTTCTCTCTCTCTCTCTCTCTCTCTCTCTCTCTCTCTCTCTTTCTCTTCAGTTTTCTCTCTCTATTTCTGTCATTTCTTCTCTGTTTCTCTCTCTCTCTCTCTCTCTCTCTCTCTCTCCCTGTCTCTCTCTCTGTCTCTGTCTGTCTGTCTCTCTCTGTCTCTCTCTTGGTCTCTCTCTCTCTTTCTCTCTCTCTCTCTCTCTCTCTCTCTCTCTCTCTTCCCAAAATCTTCACCTTGCATCTTGAATACAATACAATCACCATCGTGAACCGATTTGTTTGAAGGACTGACTCTTCGACACTAGAACCCTCCCGCTCTCTCAGTCCCCAGACTCATTCGGCCCCCGAAAATTCTTCCCCAGTCTTCATGGGTTCACAAAAAAACGGGCGAAGACTTTTCTTCTCCGTTGTTCCGTACAGTTCTCCAACAACACCCATGGTCTTAGAATCTCAGAACCTCAGAATCTCAGAAGCGATTCCGGGCGGAAAGTTTGAGAGGGGAGCCTGCGCAAACTAGCAAACTAGCAAACTAACCGTGTGAAAAGAGTGGGTACTTGTAAAAGTGGCCAAGTGGCCCCCAAGTGGCCCCGGTTGACACCGGCGATGACGACACAACAATGGCGGCCGGGCGACAATGCATGCACGCCAGTCAGGCTCAAGTCGTTATTCGCTCATCAATCATGGACGTCAGAGCTATGGAGGTCAAAACCATCTGCCTGTTCCCTTCTAACTCTCTCTCTAGCTCTATCTTTGGGCTCTCTCAGTCTCTGTGTCTCTGTGTGTCTCTGTGTCTCTGTGTCTGTTTCTCTCGATCTCTCACGTTCTTGTTATTCTTGATCTTCTTCGATGTATCTACTTCTTTTCCCTCCCTCTGAATCTATTCATTCTCTTTCCCACCTCCCTTTGTATCTCCCCGCTTCTCTTTTTCACTTCCATCCTCTTCTCTCTAGTGTTCTCTCTCTCTTTCTTTATCTCAACCTCTATGTCTTTCTTGCACTCACTCTTGTTGTCTCTCCGTCTCTCCCATTCTCTTTTTCACCTCCCTCCTTTTCTCTTTAGTGTTCTCTCTCCTCTATCTCTCTCGCTCTCTATCTTTCTCTCTCTCTCTCTCTCTCTCTCTCTCTCTCTCTCTTTCTCCCAACTGCTATGTCTTTCTTGTACTAATTCTTGCTGTTTCTATCTTTTGTTTTTTTTCTCCATTTGTCTCTCTCACCTTCACTTTTCTTACCTCTCCTCTTTCCTCTATCGTTACATCTCTCTTTCACTCGTCCAGTTCTGTCTCTCTAAACTCTTCCTTTCCCCTTCTCTCTTTCACTTTTCCTCACATGTACAGCAGCTTCTTTACCACGCTTTCTTTCCACTGTCTGTATGTCTCAATTTTAACGTCTCTCCGATTATCCCCCTCTGTTATCTATGTGTGTACTCTCTCTCAGTATCTCCCTTTCCTCTCCTCTCTCTCTCTCTTTATCTCTCTCTCTCTCTCTCTCTCCCTTATTCTGGCATATTTTCTTGCCCTCTTTCTGTGAATCAATCGAGCTTTTTCCTTTCAGGCATTTTAACTTTTTTTTTTTTTTGCTTCATGGCAACTTGGCACCCTTCTTTTTTGTGAGAAATTGAGGTGGGGGCAGTGTTGAAATAACAATAGAAAAACAAATTTAAAAAAAGATGGAAAGAAGCGTATTTTTATAAGATATTTTTGCCGATACTTAGAGATGGATACGTCAAATATCATATAAAAAAAGTATGTCAAATTCGATAAAAAAGACATGAAAAAAAAATAAAAATCTGAAAACTCGCATTAAAGCAAAGCAAAGTCAAATTATTCTTAGTTTTATCTTTTCATGTGCTGAGAAAAACCAATATTTATTGTTCAAATATTTGGTATAAATTGCAACATATGTTTCTATAACAATAACACACACAACCCTTTTTTTCTCTCTACCTGTGTGGTCACAGCTTTCTTCTTGTGCCCCTGCTCTACCATTATGGATACAGAAGGGACCTCGATAATGTTTATCCCTTCTTTTAAGCTAGCCCTCTATTTCGCTTTTCATAGTGCGCGCTTTTTCCATGGGTTCCTGAAGAAAAAAAAGCAGAAAAACTATGCTAATAGTTGCCGCGCGTCTTCTGAAGGTGATCATTGTTCTTGTCAAACTGATTGGAGGGTCCCTGGGATGAAAGAAGCAAGATCTGGACAAAACGGGGGGAATGTCGGCTTTTGGCGGAGGGTCCGAGACGGAAAAGGGAGGACGGGGGAGGGAGGATAAAGACCTGTGTTGGAGAAAATGTAGGGAAAAAGGTTTGTTGAAAGAATAAACGCAGCTTGTTAGTGGTGGGTTTTTTAGTGGTGGTGGTGGTGGTGGAGATGGAGGAGAGAGGAGAGAGAGAGAGAGAGAGAGAGAGAGAGAGAGAGAGTGTGTAGACAAAAAAGGGATATAGAGCGAGTGACATATTGAAAAAGTTTTTGCCCAATTTTTTTTACATAGAGCCAATGAGAGAAAGAGCAACGTTGAGAGAAATAGAGAGCTGTAGTTGGGTCGGTTTTGGTATAATGTAGCTAAGTATGACATGCGTTCTGATATCCGCGCACTGTCTCGTGACAGCGCGTTAAATGGTCAGACGTATGTTTCGGGGCCCGTCGCTATATAGGATACCACTTGGAAACATAGAAGGTGTAAAGCTAAGAGAGAGCTTTTTCCTAATTCTACAAAGGATAATGTTAGGGAAAAGGGAAGACCCATTCAGATATCATGGCGGACTCAAACACTGAACTGGAGCTAAGAAAAATTAGGTCGATTAAAATAAAGGGCTTTCCTAAAGGTTTGTCTTTAACTCTCTAAAAAGTCATGAGAAAAGGCGAGACTCTTAAATACCACAATGTTGTTTCATTTTTCAATATTTATATTCTGGATTATGACATTCAATCTCGTTTACGTTAAAATAGAATCCTTTTGTCGGACTAATATAAAATATTTATGTTGTTCGCACGTTCAAATTTGCCTTCCTTTTGTGTTGCTCTGACTTACATACGATTGGGAGAATTAGGGGATGTCAAAGGCTAATAACAGCTAAAGTAGGTCCAAATTTTATGTTTGAGGCACAATAAAATAAGAAAGAAAGAAGAAAGAGCAAGATTCCAGATAGCATAACACGTGTGTCCCATGTAAAAATAAAATGCAATAAGCCTACACAATTATTACACTTCCATCGAATACTATGTTGTTGTTGTTGTTGTTGTTGTTGTTGTTGTTGTTGTTGTTGTTGTTGTTGTTGTTGTTGTTGTTGTTGTTGTTGTTGTTGTTGTTTTTGTTGTTGTTGCTGCTGTTAAAAAAACAATCATAAACTATTCCGACAACAAATTAGTTTGTTATTGGAACAAAAAGACAAAAACATAGTAGTAAAAAAATATATCGCATTTAAACGAACAAAGATGAGCGTCAGTCCTACTCCCACATAAGAGCAATTCTGTAATTAGCATTTTAATTGAATGCAATGTTTAATTACAGCACTCTTATTATTTCATGCTAATTGTTAAAAAAAAATCCAAGGTCATGATTTTCCAATAATAACTCCGCAATAAAAAAAAGAGAAGCATCTGCCGCGAAAACAAAATAACAAAATTATATTTAGAATACAAAAGGTTGAGTACCATAATTATATTATCTTTCCTTTTTTAATTGATTTTTATAATTATTTTGATTGGCGAATTACGGAAAACAGCAAAGTTATTATTTTCCTAATTATGTTTTAGATCCTTCTCCAAAAAGATGGAATTGGTACGAATAAATGAGGATATTAAAGAGATTTGGGCTGCGCAATTTTTTAACATTTTTCATCATATTACATAAATAACATTTTGTCAAAGGTTATAACACACTGTAGCTGTGACTTCTGTTCATGTTCATGTGATAACAAAACGGATTTAGAACCAATGTTCGCAGATGTGTTGGCATTATAGTTTTAAGAGACGAACACAAATTAATTAGATACAATGAAGCATCAAATTAATGCCAGATAGAGTGCTTAATCTTTCACTTAAAATTTTAGTTTTTTTTTGGTTCTTGGATACTGGATTATACTTAACGAAGACTTTTGTCTGATACACACAAAGGACAATGCTTTGTGTTGTGAATGGTGCACAGCAAATCTTTCCGAAATCCGTGTTCTTAACACACAATGAATGCTAGTTTGGTACAACAGTTGATGGTAAACAGCCATACAACACTGAAGACAACAGAATATTATGGATGATCTTTATTCGGATCTCTGACTATTGAGTTTAGTTTTAGTGATTACAGTCATGGTGACTTTAGTTGCATATAGTCTTACCGCATTACTAAAAAATATGTATTTTTAAAGCTGTATGTTTTTTAAAACATTAAAATAAAGTCATTCTGCCTTATTAGCCTACAAGTTTATTAAATAATGGGAATAAATGTGTGGCCAAATTTGAAA